>JAQQSK010013036.1:0-11634 GCA_028658325.1 Potorous gilbertii | reverse complement strand
CATCCTTCTCATGAAGAAAAATGATAATATTTCATTTGTATAACCCTGAAATTTAGGAACCACTTAAAACCAAGTCGTTTTACCCCTTCAGTTTTCTCTGTGCTAAATAGTTCCAGTGTGCCTAACTTAGATCATAGGCTATAAGATTTATAGCTGGAAAAGACTTTAGAGATACCACAATCCTCTCATTTTACAGAGGAGGAAACCAAGGTCCAAAGAAATGACTTGTCCAAAGTCAGGTTCTCTAAGAACAAATCTAGTGCCCTTTTTGCTCCATTATGACTGTTTCATCCCTTCCAGGAGTCCTCAAATTGACTTTAAAATTAAACTAATTTAATATTGACTAATCATTTTTATTATTCTTAACTGAATCACCCTCAATTTCTCTCTCTTAAAACATGGAACTCAAAAATAACCACAAATGCATGGTCTCATGGGGACTGCTTCCAGACTCATAAATATTTTATTCCTATTGATACAGTTAAATATCTCTTTGCTGGGTACAATTCCAGTACTAAAGGGTAATTCACTGTGAGCTGTTGTTCCTGCTTCTCCAGGCACATGCCTAGGCTGGAACCCACTCACCTACTTTTAGCACAATTAGCCTTTTCTTTCTAATGGATTATGTTCTGACAGACCTTCATCATGCTTGGGATGAAAAATTTCTCTAATCTTTCATGTCCATTTCAAATGTTGTGGCATCATGAAAAGAGTTCTTGAGTTGGAGAGAGAAAGGATCTGGGTTCACTTCTTTCCCCTGTTGCTTACTCTGTGACCATGGATGGATAGATCCCCTCACTACTCTGAGTCTGTAAAATGAGTATAGTCATGCCTCAAACATACCTCAGTGGGCTGTTGTGAAGCTTAAAGATTGTAGGCACTTAGCAAATCTAAAGGGCTATGTCAGTATCAGCTCTGTCCTGTTCTAGCTTGAAAGATTATGAAACCCCATTTCCAGGGTCATTTTTTTTGAGTCATTCAACCTTTTTTTTTTTAAAGTTTTATAGTTGGAAATGCCTAGGTGCATAGAGCACTGAGCCTAGAGTCAGGAAGATCTAAGTTCAAATCCTGCCTCAGATACTTACTAGCTATGTGACCCTGGGCAAGTCACTTAATCTCCATTGGCCTTAATCCATGGGAGAAAGCAATGACAAACTCCTTCACCAAGAAAACTCCAGGGACAAGATTGGTGTGCTATGGTCCATAGCGTCATGAAGAGTTGAACACAACTGGACAACAAAAATGTTACAATCTTCTTGCCTCTTCTCTAGGAGCTGAGAGATTTCTTGTGACGCTGGGGTTCTTAAATTCCCTTCTGGTTAAATGAGTCTAAGCTTCCAAGTTCATCACACTTGGGAGTGGAGCTCATCTTACTCTCCCTGACTTTCTGGAGAAGATAGAAAGTGAGAGAAGGAAGGGCTAGAAGAGAAAGTATATTCTCTGAACCAGTCATTGCAATCAGCAATGAAAATGTTCATTTTTTATGTAGTGCTTTACAAAAACTTTACGTACTGATTTGATTTGTTCCCCATGTACGGTATAGGTATCGTTTTCTTCATTTCCATTTTACAAATGAGGAAACTCAGAGGGTTTCATTGGAAACTTCTCTAAAGTTCAGAAGGATTAAGGGATTTGCTCATTGTTAGCTAACAAACCCATTTAAAATGGATGCAGGCTCAGGGCGAACGGATGGCTTCCTGACTCCAGGTGCAACACTAGCTACTCTCCGCTGCCATTAGCCTCTCTCTGTGGCAGAGTGATCAGAGCAAGACGCACTTTGGGGTTTCTGCTCTGTACAGGAGCCATTATTGTGACGGCTGTTCATCCTTCATTCTCATAGTTAAACACTTAGAAGTGCACTTCCATATGGCAGCCCCTAGCTTCTAGGTTCTGAAACTATGAGGGTCCAATGAGCAGTTTATTCTACAAAGTTTCTGAAATTTCTAATCTCCTACTGCCATCGGTGAACTTAATGAACATTTCATTGTATTATCATAAGAGTAGAGGCAAATCAGAAGGTTATTTTCTTGCCCTACCCAAGAGTGAAGGGTGAGTGCTATGGGACAAAAGAGGCACATGGGAGGAAATTGTTTCTTTGTTCATGGAGAGCTAGCATAGTTTTTTCAGGAGAGATTTATTGGAGGGAACCAATATCCGACCAGAAAGTTTGCTGTTGCTGTGTCATTTTTCAGTCATGTATGACTCTTCATGACTCCATTTGGGGTTTTCTTGGCAAAGATACTACAGTGGTTTGCCATTTCCTTTGCCAGCTCATTTTACAGATAAGAAATATGAGGCAAACAGGGTTAAGTGACTTGACCAGAGTCACTCAGCTAGCAAGTGTCTGAGGCCCGATTTGAACCCAAGAAGATGAGTTGGCCTGGCTCTAGGTCTGGCACTCTATGCACTATGTCTCCACCTAGTGCTCCCTCCCAAATTAGACTAGAGCAAAATTTTGAAGTAGGTGAAGTTCTCTGCAGATACTTCTGGTCTCCCTTTTGGTAACCCCTTCCAAATACCAAATAACTGGTATTTCTTCCCATCTTTGTTGCCACCTTCTCTGTACCTATATACTCTCTATACCAATACTTTTATTAAAATTTCCATTCAGAAAATGATCTGAAAACCTAATTCACAAAAATAAGGTTTTATAATTTAGGAGGACAGGTGGCACCTTGAGCTGTAGCTTTCTCACCAGTCTTATCCTTTCCTCTTATGGACATATGAAAGAAAAGTGAAGGGATCTCAAGGTAGGGGTGTGTTGGTAAATGTTTAGCAACCACTTGGGGTGGGGAAGGAAAAAGAAGTATGCGAGACATGCTTTTAATTTTAATCATCCTTATTGGCATTTTCCCCATCACTTTCCGAAATTTAGAGAAGATGAAAACAAAACAATAAATCAAGCCCTCATCGGCAGCATTCGCTAATTTCCCAGATTGAAATGCTCATAGTGAAAATGTAACTCTCAGCTGTTGTGAGTGGTTCAATCTGACTCTAGTATATCATTGTCCAAAAGGCATTGGGAGGAAAGGGGAATTGAGAGAAACCAAGAGCCCCAATAAGCCACTACCTGGTTAATTTGCTTCTGAACCAACCAGGGTTGGTATGGTCATTAGTCAGGGTAAAGATTTGTCCTTATACAGGCAGAGTAGACCACCAAAAATTTTGCTTTGCACATATTTTCACATACCTTTGTCCATGTTACTTTCCTTCAACAGCATCAAGCTTCTTGAGGGTAGGAGCTGTTTAATTTTTGTCTTTGTGGACCCAGTACCTGGTGCATTGTAGCCTCAGTAAATAAATATGTTTTGAATTGAATTATATTGAACTGAGCAACGAGGCTTGAGCGCTGCTGAAAGGCTTCTTTTGCTTTTCTGGATACCTTTCCCACCTTCCAAAAGTTAACATGCATTATCTTGTGCTTTTCTGGGTGTTCCAAAGTCAATGGATAATTTGTTCCAATATTGTATTTAAGTAGACTTCCTTGCGGCACTGAATTCTTAAAATCGATTGCTAATAGTTTTTCAATAACATCAGGTAATGTCCTAAACTCTCTAGAAGGCTTATGTGCTAAGTTGAACCTATCAACATTTTAAAAGTCATCCCTTTCAATTCTTTGGTTTTTTAACTTCACCTTCTTATGTGTCTTACTCTGGCTATTTGATCACAGTGTTGCAGGAAATATTGGAGAAATCATGGAGAATGCCTTCTCCATGAAATCTTTCTTGAGACTCCTAGTAAATCTTGACCTTTCCCCCGTTTGACCTAATATTTCATTTTCTTCATACCTCCCTCGTGAAATTACTGTGTTACTGTGTATTATGGTCAGTTATACATATGCTGTTCCCCCTAGATTATATACTCAGTCTGGGCAAGGAATGCGTCCTATCTAAATTTTTAATCTTTTTATCTTCCCCAGCTCAACACAGTGCTCTGCACACAGTAGGTGTTTGAAAAAATGTTTGTTAAAGAGAACCTGATCTACTAGATCAGATAGTTGACTAGAATGATCATGGAACAGACTAAATCAGTAGTGATACAGGGAACTGTTGATATCCCCTCTAGATAAATGTGCCCTGAAAATCCTCTTTTTTATGAGATATATGTATAAAAGAATGATTATTTTGTATGTTTACACATGTATAAGACATACATGTATAAATACATATGCATAAAATATTATATAAATATAAATGTATACACATACATATGTACTCACATATAAAATATACTTACATGTATACACACATGTATATATACACCCCCACTATGGATGTATGTATTGAAGCAGCTAGTTGGCTTAGTATATCTTAGTATATCTGCTCTATTGAGTGCTGGTCCTGGAATCAGGAAGACTCATCTTCGTGAGTTAAAATCCAGCCTCAGACACTAGCTATGTGACCCTGGGCAAATCACTTAACCTTGTTTGCCTTAGTTCCTCATCTGTAAAATGAGCTGGAGAAGAAAATGGCAAACCATGCTAGTATCTTTGCCAAGAAAACCCCAAGTGGGGTCACCAAGAGTTGGACACAACTGAAAATATATAAAATTAAATTGCAATATTATTACTTAAAAGCATTGTTTTGTTCTATCCAGTTGAAGAATCTGATTATCTTCCATAAAAATCTTGCTTTGATCTCTTATCATGGCATGGAGGTGTCCTGGACTCTTGAAGGTAGAGAACAGAGCCATAACAGGGTGGGGAACATCAGGTTTTGTCCCAGGGCACAGGCATCCACTTTCACACCATTGACGTAAACTTCATTGATCTATAGCTCAACTCTGCACCCTCTTCTGGCATCATCTCTAAGATTTTTTTGCTGTTTCCTTCGTTGCCAAGGAAGACCATGTCATCAGAGAAATAATGACGTCTTGCACTTGACTTTGTTTTGAGTGAGGCAGGGCTGTGCAAGGTCGCCAGCCTCACTTCTCCTCCAGAGCCATCTGAGTCCAGTGACCAGATATTCATCAGACAAGGCAACTAACAACCCTACTCTCATCCTTGGGGTTCCTTATACTATAATGCCATCATCTGGGGGTCCACCTTCCCTTACCCTCAACCTCGCTAGGAGTGCTAGTAGTTCTCTTTGGAGTATGATCTACCCTCTGTCCTAGGATAACTCTCCATGGTGGTCTGTCTCTTACACTGTCCTCATCTCCACTATCCTCTACATCACTGTCAGTTGACAGTCCTCCCCATCCCCTTCCTCTTTCCACATTTCTGGTGAAAAGAATTTCTAAGAATGAATTCAGGTTTTGGCAGGCTCTGTCTAATTTTGTCTACAAGCTCAATGATTGTCTGCCTGTTGTCCAAGAACCAACCTAGTTAAAAAGTTTGACTACATAATAATAATAGACAACATTTATACAGTGCTACGTGCCAAGCACTGTACTAAGCCCTTACCAATTATGATTTCATTTGAGCCTTACAACAACCCTGTGAGATGGATACTATTGTCCCCGCTTTATAGATGAGGTAGACAGAGGTTGGGGTGACTTGCCCAGGTTCACACAGATAGTAAGTGTCTGGGGATGGATTTGAATTCAGGTCTTCCTGACTCCTGAGCTTTATCCACTGAACCACCTGGCTACTAATGATCTTTTTTCTTTCTTATGGCAGCAACCTAATGATAAAATGCCTCCTGAGGCCTGGAGGGGTTTGGATCAGGGTGCAACAAGAGATACAATCACAGATTATTTGAACTTCTTAAGTGTTGATTCATAGCATGAAACTTCTGTGTACTCTGTGACTCTGCCTGTTTACGCAAAGCCCTGTCAGTCAGGATGAGCTAGTCATTTTGGGAAGACAGCTTGAGACTGGGATGAGCATTGGTACTGGAATTATACAGTGTGGGTCCAAAGTCTGCTTTTAATTCTTTACTGTCCCTGTGACCATAGTCAAGTCACCTACCCTCCCTCAGTTTCCTTATCTGTAAAAAACGAGGGGGACAGTGGGCTAGATGATCTCTAGAGTCCCTGGTCTATGATCCTTTGAGAAAATCCTCCTGAGGAAAGTTGGATTGGATCTTACAGTTCGCATATTGTAGATAGAAGGTGAAAATTTGGTGCTTTGATGTTCAAGCTTAACTGGAGTGCCAGTAGGAAGCTCTGGATAAAGGATTTCTTAAGAGTTAGACACAATAACTTTGCCAAAGTATCTCATAGGAGAGTGCTCTATGGGGATCTCTCAAAAGCACTGGAGGGAAGTCTGAAATGATGATTATAGCTTCTATATGTGTAACACTTTAATGTTTGTAAAGCATTTTATATATGTATATATTTATACATAAATATATGTATATATGTGTATGTATGTATTTATCTATCTCTCTATCTTATTTGACCATGTGAGGTGGGTACTATCATTATTCTCATTTTACAGATAAGAACCCTGAGGCTGAGAGAGGATAAGAGCCTTGCCCAGGTTCATGCAGGGAGTCAGGATCTGAGGAGGGATTCCAGGCTAGGTCTTTCTGACTTCAAGACTGCTCCTCTATCCCCTAAATCATATTGTCTCACTGTGGTGGAGATCTATGGCCACTCATAAGCCACGGACCAATGAACTTGAAATGTCCACAGAAACATTACACACTTCCTCGTAATTTCTTTTGGCATTCAGGGTGAAATTAGAAACCAGATCTTCAAGGCCTGGGAGTGTGGTAAAGACTAGCAAATCTAGAGCTGCAGGCATGGATAAAATGAAAAAATGTTGAGTTTAATTATCTAATATGGTATTGTTGTCCTTTTTGAAAAGGATCAATGACATCATGGGTGATATCTTAACTTTCTTGCGAATGGACTTTAAGTGAGGCAGAACTGCACAAAGTCATCAGACTCACTCTCTCTTTCAGAGTCATCGAAGTCCAGTGGCAAGACACAAGTCAAGATGACCAGATGGCCTGGGATGCACCTTGGCATCTTATGTCTGACCAACTCTACCTGCTTTGCCTTCATAGTAGTTGGAACAGATTGTTCTCATCTGCCCATTTGGCTGGGGGTAGACACCCTCTAACTGACAAATGGGTTTGAGACCTGTCAGTTACCCTTAACCTGGTTTAGCCTGTCTGTCAAGACAGTTTTACTGAGTGTGACCACTGCCTATGCTACAGCTCCTTGGAGTCACAAGTGAGAACAGAATGTCAGGCGGACACCAAGGGTGGATGAGCAGCCCTAAAAAGGGCTCAGCAAGTCCTCACACCAGAGGTGCTGGTCTTCCATGAACACCTGATAAGTATGACATATGATAGAGGAGAGGACTTGGAGCCAGGAATACCTGTGTTTAAGTCCTTGACATATATTGGCTGTATGACCTTGGGCAAATCTGTCAGTGTTCTCAGTGGTTCTCTAATATAGTAAATTGCAGAAATGATGTTGATTTATATTGATAGAAGGAGATCTCTCACTGGGGAGTTCCCTATACTAGTGAAATAGATGCTATGCTGCCCCTATCCCCATCCCTTATTCCAAATTAACAGAACAAAATTTAGAGTCCTGATATTATGGTAAAGCTAGAACTAAGGAGTCTGAAGCAAGGTCACTGAAACTAGAGCCTCCAGTACAGAGGAAGACTCGGGGTCTGGGGAAGTCCCTAAATCAGGATTGTTTGTTGTCCTTCATTCTCAAAGAGGACCATGATATCAGGAACGTGATGTCACAACTTGCAAGTGAATTAGATTTAAGTGAGGCAGGGTTGTGGAAGTCAATCAATGGAAGTGAAAATGCTGAACCTAGAGAATGGGATGTTGATTAGATCTCCCCTAATCAATGGGATGTTGGCACAATAAAAGTTTGAAAATGTCTGCTTCTTTACATCTTCAGGTCTGACCAGAATAAGGCAGATTAGCTTGGAGGACAGTTGTAAATAGACTAAGGCTTCATACTTCAACCATGATAGTAAACCAAGCAAATGTGGAGAAGTGGTTCAAGACATTTTTTTGTCTCCAACAACAAAAAAAGGTATTCTTTTCTAAACTTTTGCTCAGGGGCTCATGAGCATAGTTTAGTTATAAATAAATGTATATTTGGGCTAATTATACCTGATACAGTCAATCATGACTCCCTTCTCATGATATGTAAAGACAGGACTAGCTCTCATCTAGCTGGAAGTGAGGGTGGGAAGGGAAAAGTAGGAAAGGACATCTTAGTGACAAGCTGATCAGTTTTGATAGTACCAACCTGGAGATCACTCCAAATGTATTGCTCCCTAGAAACTGGGCCCAGTTGCTGGGTATTACAGGCACCCTGGTGTAACAGCAAGGACCCTGACTTACATAGGAAGGCTTGCTATCACAATTCTTAGATCTACTTTTCTAAAAGGAAAGCAACTTTTGAGGAGTCAAAATCACTTTAATCAAGCACATGTGTCATTCACTTAATTCAGGGGAAAAAGTCAGCACCCTGAACTTCAGATAAAATACAAAGAAATGATAATCAACAGACAGGCTTCCAGCTGCCTGTCCCTAGGCAATATATACATTACAGATCAACAGACAGATCCAACTGTCTGACCATTCCATACATATATAGTTACCCAGGAGAGAAGCACCAACATCTGGGTTTTCAAAGCTGGGGGCTCCTTAGAGGCTACCAGAGTCTTGTCTGGTCAAATAAACTCTTTCAATGAGTAATCCCTAAAACAAAACCTCACCTCAGAGTATTTGTATATATATACGTATATATATATATAGATACACTTTTCAGAGCCAGAGGGCATCACAATCCTTGAGAACCATTGTATCATTAGCAATTAACAAAAAGTGTAGGCAAAAAAAATCTCCCCTAATCAAGCTTCCCTTAATGGGCAGGGCAGTTAATGGGTGGGGAAGATCTTTAACTCTCTGATCAACATTGCACCTGGTCAATGAGCTCCACTTCAGAGCTTTCCAACAGTTACATGGAAGCCAGTGTCCAAATGGTTTACCTATCTTTTCCTTTTCTCTCTTTCTGTATCACTATTTTCTTTTAAATGTCTGGGCAGTTCAGGTTTTTAACAATAAGATGAAAGTAAGAATCTTTTTCCTGGGAAACAGATTGAAAGACCATTGCTACTGAAGAAAAGGGAACGCTTTGTAAACAAACACAAAATCAAGGCCAGCTCAAGGAGCAAGAAGACTGATTTGAGGGAGAAGGAAAAAACTGTACACTTTGTAAAACCTATTAAACACAAAGTTGGAAATTGACCAGGCAACTCAGACATCATGGAAAGGAGGAATGTGCAATATAGGATCACAACAGTCCCTGACATGAAGCATCAGAGAGGTTAGCAAGTTGGGAATCTAGAACCCCAAGTTTTTTCTTTTTTCAACCATTAAATAAAGTGAATAAATAAGAAACAGGTGCTGAATCACAAAATCATAGATTCCCAGAGTTGGAAGGAACCTCGAGGGTTACCTACTTCAACAACCAGTCATCAGACCTCTCCTTGAAGAAAACTAGTGATACAACATGATTATTATGGATATATTTTGCATGACTGTACATGTATAACCTATATCAAACAGCTTGCCTTCTCACTGGGGGGAGGGGACGATGGAGGAAAGGAGAAAATTTGGAACTCAAAGTTTTAAATGAATGTTAAAAATTGTTTATACATGTAATTGCAGAAAAATTTAAAAAAATAAAATTTGTCATTTCAAAAATAAAATCATATACGCTTATTAGAAAAAGGTATGATTGTATATGTATATCCTATGTCAGATTGCATGCCATCTTGGGGAGGAGAGCAAAATTTAGAACTCAAAATCTTATAAAAGTGAATGTTGAAAACTAAAAATAAATTAATTCTTTTTTTTTTTTTGAAGCTAGTGATTAAGGGCTGCCTTCCTTATTTCCTAAGACAATTTGTTCCATTTCAGGTCAGGTCTGAACAACAGGAAATTTTTCCTTTTATTTAGTTAAAAATCGATCTCCCTTCTGCAACTCAGTTTTAATGACTCATTTTTGATTCTTCTTTGTCTCTCATCGTTCACATCTAATTAGTTTCCAAGTTTTGTCAAATCTGCCTCTGTATCTCCCACATCCACCCCCTTTTCCTCACTCTCTGTGTATTTCAGTCTCTTATCACCTCTTACCTGGACTATCGCAATAAGCTTTCTGGTTGATCCCACCCCAGTGTCTTCCCTTTCTGATCTATCCTCTGCATAACTGTCAAATTGATTTTCCTTAAATATAGGTCTGATTATACAGCTTCCTTGCATACGAAGCTTAAGTGGATATCTTTTGTCTTTCCTCTGTTTGGCATTTAAAGACGTCCACAATCACAACCAACTTCCAAGTTGATTTCATATAAATCTCTTATTGATACCCCACCAATGTTGTTCCCTCTCTACTGGAAACTGTTGGCACTCCCCAGCCTATTGGATACTCTACTCAGACCTTACCTACACCTCCTCTATACTGGTCATCTGGTCTCTGCACAAGTCCCTTTTTTCTGATCATGCCTGGCCCAGTCCCACCTACCACTTCTCAGTCGGCTTCACTCCCCACTCTGCCAACCCCCAACACTTTCCAGTTTTCCTTTATGTGTTGTCTTTCCCTGTTAGCATGTATTTGTATCCTCAAAGCTTAGCATTGTGTCTGGCACCTTGTAAGTACTTAATAGAGGTTCTATTTATCTATTTGTTCTACATACCTCTTCGTGTTGTTTAGTCGTCTCCATATTTGGGGCTTCCATGGCAAAAATACTGGAGTGGTCTATCATTTCCTTCTCCAGCTCATTTTACAGATCAGAAAATTGAGGCAAACAGGTTAAAGTGGCTTACCCAGGATCACATAGCTAGTAAGTGTCTGAGGCTAGATCTGAATTTAGGAAGATGAGTCTTCCTGACTCCAAGCCCATCTCACTATCCACTTCACCTCCTAACTGCCTTCTACATTTGTGACATTCACTACATCTAAATTACAATGTATTTCTTTTGTATGTATTTTGTTTATGCTTATTTTGTATAGGGTTGTATGGAGACATATGATTTTTATTGTATCTCCTTTAAAGATACAGGCTCCCTGCGGGGAAGGCACTATTTCATTTTAGGCTATTTTTTTCTTACCTGGGCAGCCCAGTGGAGGGCTGTTCTGAAGTCTTTATCCACCAGGGTTGGATCTGCCCCCTTTTCCAGCAGGATTTGTGCATGTTGTGGCCGGTTATGAAAGGCAGCCCAGTGAAGAGGTGTCATTCCCTACAATGCAATAGTGCAAGAAATAGGAGTAAGAAAATAGGAAGAGAATCTTTTCTTTGTTTCAGAAGCTGCCAAGAAGGTATGAAGTTAAGATGAGGGAAAGACTTGGACACCCAAAATTGATGTAGGAGTTATTTAGAGGGACCAGAAAAATATCAATTGTCCTTTCCTGCCTGTCTTGTCCATCTCCTTCCAGTCCTGTGTAGGATACGCAATTTACTTCAGATCTGGGATACCTGGGGGTTCAAGATAAATCCCTGCACCTGTTAGGGAGACCTGGTTTCAAATCCCGCCTTAGACACTTAGCTTAGTCGTTAGTTTCCATCTGCCCCATTCTAATTAAAAAAAACCCCATATTTTCTTCAGTGAGCTTGTAAACCTCCTTTTCCATGTGGCTAATTCTGCTTTCTCATTGGCTTTTTGGACCTCTTTTGCCATTTGGGTTAGTCTATTTTTTTTT
>JAQQSK010013035.1:0-11635 GCA_028658325.1 Potorous gilbertii | reverse complement strand
CAAAGGGGGAGAAAATTTTGGAACCCAAAATCTTGTGAAAATGAATGTAAAAAGTTAAATAAATTTATTTAAAAAAAAAAAAAGAAAATGCTACTGAAATCAGTGACTAAGTTGAAAACAGGTACTAATCTTCTTCCGTCTTTCTCCTATTTTTTTCTAGGGGGAAAAGGCAGTGTTGCACTACTCCATGTTTGTAGACCTCTTCACATATTCATAAATTATAACACTTAATAGGACTTCATTTATGCCCAAAGGTATGTTTAAGGCAGAGTGCCTGTACCAGATATGCTGCTGTTCTCCTTAAGGAGCATAATGAATCAAAACATGTTCAGTGTCATACTTCTTTAAACTTTTATTTGCTTCATAATATTTTGTTTTGAGATCAAAGATATTTACTGATATCTTCAAGTAGAAAAGTATTAAGTGTAGGCCATCAGAGACAAACTCATAGCCTTTAGTGGTCTAGACTTGTAATTTTATTGGCATAGAGTAACGGTTCTCAAACTTTTTGATCTAAGGACCCTTTTACACTCTTAACAATTACTGAACATCTCCAAAAGACTTGTGTGAAGGTATATTATCTATAATAACTGTATCTTGAAATTTATTGTTAGAAATTAAAATGTCTATCTTCCTCAATTTTATGACATCACATATCCCCTGAAAGGGATCCCCAGACCTTCATTTTTGAGAACAATTGGCATAGAGAACTCCCTATAAAAAAAAAGAAAAAATCCTCTTTTAATCAATAAGTATTTATTAAGCTCCTACTAATTACTAGGAGCTAGGCATAAAAATTACAAAGAACAAAACAATTCCTATTTTCAAGAAACTTGCCTTCTAACAGGAAAGTAGATTAGCCACAATTCCTCAACTTAGAGTTTTAGAGAATTGCCTATAAGCTCTGAGAGGTTAAGTAACTTGGACAGGGTCCTAACCTAGCCTTTCGGAAGTAGGACTTGTTATACACAGGTTGTTGTTGTTGTGTTTGTCCTTTAGTTTGAAGAGGACCATGACATCAAGATGATGACATGACTTGTAGTTGACTTTGATTTGAGGGAGGGAGGGCCGTGTAAGGTCACCAACCTCACTTTCTTCTCCTGAGCCATCCGGAGGACTGGAGATGGCCCAGGAGGCAATGTGAGTCTCTGACCCTTTTAGATTAAGGTCTTATTACATTCTCATTTTGAGTGAGATACACCCATTCAATGAACAGTCTTCTTTAAATAATTACTCAAGGGATGGCCCCTTTAATCAAAAAAGGAACAAAAAAGTCAAACTGGGAGGGGATGACCTTCAGGGCTCCTGAGTAAAAGAGAAATACTTATTATTTAGTATTTACACAGTAACAGCCACAGTGTGAGAGAACTTTTTCTGACAGACTTAGCCTTTCACAGAAATACAAGGACCTAAAACATTCCCAAAGGACTCCATATCCAGAGAAAGAACTATGGAATCACCACTCAGAACGAAGCAGACTATTTTCTCCTGTGTTGTATTGTGTTTTGTTTTTTCTCGTGGTTTCTTCCATTCATTTTAATTCTTCCATGCAATGTGGCTAATGTGAAAATGTGTTTAATAATAATGTATGTGTAGAATCCATGTAAGATTGCATGCCATTCTGGGGAGGGGGAAAGAGGAAGGAGGAGAAAATTTAAAATGTATGGAAGCAATTGCTGAAAACGGAAAACAAATTAATTAAATAAAAGAAACTAGAAAAAAAAAGAAGCAGGACTTGAACCTGACTCTGAAGCCAGATTTTTATGAGTGAAGCCACACTACCTCTCAGACAAATTGTTTATTTTACAAGAGGAGTAGTAGTCTATGCTCGAATGTGCCTGCCAGGAGCCCCAGTATAATGAATGTGACATTTCTTGTTTAAAGTGATGTTTGTTTCTTTTCTCTGCTAAGGATTCTAGCAACTAATGTCTTTGAGTATGCCTTGAGTAAACAGGAGATTTCTACTTGTCTCATTGTGGAGATATTTTAAAGATGATTATTCTCTTTGCAAAGAAAAGAAAGCAGAGAAAGGTATTGGGTATGGTAGTCAAAGTGAGAAATTCAGGAGATTTAGGACAAAATTTCTTTCTTTTTTTCTTTCCTTCCTTCCTTATTTATTCTCTTATTTATCCATTTAGGTATTCATTTATCTATTAATTATTTGTTGGTTTGTTTGCTTGCTTATTAGATAATCAAGGGCATGAATTTGTAAAATGAGAGGGGTGTTGGAATTCTTAGAAGGTCAGGAAAAGGAATACTGGACTCAGAGATGACTATATTTGAGATACAACAGATTTATCTAGTTCAAAGGAAGTTTTAGAGGGTGGTTGTTGTTGCTCCTTAGTTTTTTAAGAGGACCACTGACATGCTGGGTTAATAATGTCTTGACTTGTGCATGAATTGGATTTAAGTGAGGCAGAGTTACACAAAATCATCAACCTCACTCTTTCTTCTAGAGTCATTGAAGTCTAGTGATTGGACAATATTCAAGACTATTGGAGATGGAGTGGGATGCGATGGATAACTTCATTATTTATGGATGTCTGACCAAGCTCTATGTGCTCCATGGCCTCTGCTTGAGTCACATTCATTGCCTTGAAAGAAAAATTGTCTATTCCACCAGGTTAAGTCCTCATATTCCAGGGGCAGACATACCCCTAACTTGCTGATGGGTCTAAGTTCCATTGGTTATCCGAGGCCACCTTTACCAGGGTGTGACCATTGCACATGCTAAGTTTCTTAAAGTCACAAGTGAAAGTTTAGGGCCAGGTGCCCATTAAAGGCTGAAAAGGCTATATCCAAAGCTAAATTCTCTACCTATCCTTTGTACATGACTTTACATAGCTTATACTTAAACCCTCTTGAGATCAATAGTGATACAAATATGAGGGATAAGTAAGAAAACTGACTTGAGAGTGTTTTAACTTCCTTTTAGTTTATTATGAGGAAGAGGCAAGAGATGGGCTAAAAGAAGGTAAAAGATAAGAGACAGGTCCTAAATACTTAAAATATGACAATGAAAGTAGAAATCAAGCAGGTGGCTGTCTGATGGGACACTGCATTTGGCATTGTGGAGATTCGCAAAGTAGTTCAACCCTGTTTGGTTTACAGGCAAAAAAGATATGCTGAGGTTTTTATGTAAAAACAAAGTTATGTAGTAAAAGACATAGATCTCTCTACTGCCACACTAGAAAACAGGCACTTTTATTACCATATAGAAGAAAATCATCGTGGCACATTGGTTAGAGTACTAAGTTTGAGGTTAGGAAGATAAGGTTTCTAATCCCATCTCAGACACTTACTAGCCGTGAAGATAAAGATAGCATCAACCTTTCCGGGATGTTGTAAAGACGGTATAACATGTCATATGTTTATAGATATGTAGATAGATGGAATAATTGTTAGAGTCTTCCTATGTGGTAGGCATTGTGCTAAGTGTTGGGGCTACAAATACAAGCAAACAAGACAGTCCCTACCCTCAAGGAGTATCCCATTCTAATGGGGGAAAATGACACAAAGTGGGACTGGAAAAGAAGAGGGGATGTACACAGAAGCATGGGGTATCAATGGAAAGAAATCAGTCCAGAGGCCTGTTTGCTGGCAAGATGAAGTTAAAAACTAACCTGTCAGAGTCCTGTATCCCAGTGAGATGGCCATGCTGACCAGAGAACAAGTGTCATGGTTGTGTGTAGTGGGGAATTTATATAGCACCTACTGTGTTCCATCACTGTGCCAAATCTTTCACAAATATCATTTTATCCATCCTTACAACAACCTTGGGAGGGAGGTACTATCGTTATCCCATTTTACAGTTGAGGAAACCTATGCAAACAGAGGTTAAGTGACTTGTCCAGAGTTAGAGAGCTAGGAAGGGTCTGAGGCTGGATTTGAACTTGGGTCTTCCTGACTCCAAGCCCAGCACTCTATCCAATGAGCCACCAGCTGCTGAGGTAAAATATAAAACACTTTATATCCTTCATTTTTTAAAAGAGAATCAATGACATTAGGGGTGATATCTTGACTGGTGTGTGAAGGACGAATGATGTGTGTGCATGGATGCATCCCTTTAAGGAAGAAATTTAAAAAAATATGATGATGATCACACTTGGAGTTGACATCCCTTCATCTCAGCATGGGTTTGAGGCCTGCCAGTTATACGCCACTAGGCTTAGTCTTTCATGTAAGAAGATTTTACGGAGCATGGCCACTGCACAAGCTGCAACTTCTTGGAGCCACAGGTGAAAGTTAAGTGAGAGGTGAACACCAAAGGTGGATGAGCATCCCTAGAAAGGACTTGGCCAGCCCTCATTGCAGAGGTGCTATTTCTCCTTAAGACACATACACCCCTATATGAATGAGCACACACACACATACATTCACGCATACATACATATGTGTATATATATATGTATGTAAGTATATACAGGATACAGGATCCTAAGAGGAGATATGTGAACTAAATGGTAACTTGTGGCATAGGACTAGCTTCTAAATTGAAAACACAGCTTGATAGTAAGCTAATCATCTCATTTTGAAAAGTTAAATGTTGCTTAAAAGTGTTAATGACCTGTTTCTCTGTTAAGAGAATTAAGGATGACTTCTACTGTTTCTTTTCTTCCTTCTTTCTTTCTTCTCCATGTATCTTAACCTATATACTCAGTTACTGGGCTGCCTTCCCCGCCTCCCACCCCTGCCTGTCCTCATCTTGAGAAGTTTAGTTACTTGAAGATAAAAGTCCAAATCCCAGTAGGGTTGACTCAAGCTTTCCTTTTACTAAGACAAATGAATGAGCTCACATGCAGTTGGCTCAGAAAGATGGGAGTTGATGTTCAGAGATCCTTCCTAGCCCTCCCCACCATTTCCACACCCAATGATCCCACCCAGAACTTTTTAGTTGAGCAGATGTTGTTCTTGGCTTAAGTCCAGGAACTCAGCCCCCAGGCATTACATGTAGGTCAGAGCAAAGTTGACAACTCTCTATGTCAGGAATTCCTTTTCTTTCTGAAGTTAGAATCATAGAGTCAAAGGAATTCAGTTTTCAAAGTGACCTGTGAGTTTCTCTAACTGAACCCACACCTGAACAGAATTCTCTCTATAATACACCTTATAAAGAGGCCATGCAACTTCCACTTGAAGACCTTCATTACACCCCAAGGCAACCTTCCACTTTAAAACAAAATAAAAAAACAAAACAAAACAAAACACTTAGGAAGTTGTTGTTTGTGGTTGCTACTTTTTTTCCTCTTTAACACTGAACTAAAATCTTTGTCCCTGACAGTTGCACTAAATGCTCCTGATATGATCTCCGGATCCATACAAATAAGCAAAATCCTCTTACCATTTGGTGGTCCTTCAGATATTCTTTGGGATTATTTTTTCATGGTATATCCATTTTGCTAATTTTACAACAATTCCCCAAATAAGATGAGAAAGAAGAAAATAATTCCACTCTCCTTTAGACGACAAGAGACCTTTGTTTTTTCACTTAAAGTTCTCAGTCCCATAAGCTGTGATGCAATATTCCAAAATGATATTGACCAAGTTGTCTCTCTGTCTCTGTCTCTCTCTCTCTCTCTCTTTCCCTCTCTCTTTCTTCCTCTTTTTCTTTTGTCTTTCTCCCCTTCTCTCCCCCCTCTCTCTCCCCCTCTCTCTTTTCTCTATTTCCTCCCTGTCTCCTCTCTTCTCTTTCTCTTCTCTCTCTTTCCTCTCTTCTTTCTTTCTTCCCTTACCCCCTCCCCTCACTGCCCCTCCACAAAAGTTTTATAGGGTGTATCTCAGACTGTGAAAGTGAAAATCACACATAACATAGCATCTGGAGAGCTGGAATTGTAACCCATCTCAAATACTTGCTCACTATGCAATTTTAGACAAAATCCCTCTAAGGTTTAGTTTTCTCATTTGGAAGGAAAAAATAAAAAAGGAGTGATGGTGAAAATAGGTCTTGTACTACATATCTTACAGGCATATTTTTAGGAAAGTACTTTGCAAGCCTAAAAATGCAGTATAAATGTTAATCATTAATGTTATACAATAGCAATAGTATGTCCTCTAGTGGATAGATAGACAGGCTCATGGTCAGAAAAGCCTGAATTCAAGCCCTGCCTCTGACATATACTGACTGTGATCAGCGAAATCCCTTAACCTCTCAGTGTGCCAGAAAACTCTCCAAATTGCAGAGCACATGCCCATTGGTAGAGGGATTTTCCTCAAAGGGAGATCCTCATACTAATAAAATCATTAATATGTCAGTATTAAAGTATTAATATGGTATGTATAAATGTATGGGCTATACATATTAAGCACTATGTATATTTAAACAATGGGCAGGTAGTTGGTGCAATGAATGGATTGCCTGGAAGTCTCCTCTTCCTGAGTTCAAATCTGACCAGACACTTAGTAAGTTGTATGACACATGGCAAGTCACTTCTCCCTGTTTGCCTCAGTTTCCTCATCTGTAAAATGAGCTAGAGAAGGAAATGGCAAACCATTCCATTATTTTTGCCAAGAAAATTCCAAATAGGGATCATGAAAATTCAGATACGACTGAAACAACTGGACAACAAAATAATTAAGCAATATATAGACGTGCATATATGTATATCTATACATGTATAAACACATATTACATAGTAATACTAGCATTTGATGATATTATAATAATTTACAATAACAATTACCCACCTGACCCTCAAGTAAAAAAGATACAGTATGCCAACCATGTGGCTCCAGCAGACCCTTGCTCTGAAGATCTATGCTGACTAGGGCAAAATGAGGAAAATCAGGAATCTGCTCAGAGCAGGGAGCTAATTATAGACCTGCCAGTGAACTTAGGAAGACTTTTGGCCTCATGCATCACCTGCTCAGTGAGTCAAGAAGGAACCTGGCTGAGTATTTGCTGCACTCAGCTTTTCCTGCTCCAGGGTTGGGAGAAGGCCTTTTAGTTGTTAACTTAGATACAGCTCTCATCAAATATAGCCTCCTCTCCCTTTCCATAGTCCATTCTTGTCACACTAGCAGGGCAAATTTGACACCTGCCCAAGAACCACACGAAGGCAGGATTAAAAACTAGCCCTTGTTTACCTGGAATTGGCCTCACATAGCAAGAAGTTTTGATAGCTCACCCCTTGGGAGAAATGGAGATTGGAGGGGGAGGCAGAGTGTCGAATTCTTCCCCTTAGGTTTCCCCTAGGCCAAAATTAATAATAACAGCATTGCCATGAATAATAAATGCCATAATAGCATTTATACAGTACTTTAAGATTCAGAAAGTACAATGGTAGAAGAAGTTTGTTCAATGGGAAACCCTCATACGGATGAAATCAGTAATATGTCTGTATTAAAGGATTAATGTAATATGTATAAATGCAATAATGTAGAATATATGTATTAAGTGGTATGTGTATATTTAAACAGTGGGAAGTAGGTGGCATAGTAGATAGAGTTCTGGACCTGGGGTCAGGAATTCTTATCTTCCTGAGTTCAAATTTAGCCTTAGACACTTGCTAGATGTATGACCTTGGGCAAGTCATTTTATTCTCATAACAATCCTAAGATTGTTTCTGACTCTGGTAAGCAAGTCAATTAGGAGAAAATTTGAGAAAATTCTTAAGACGAATTCTTCAAGCGGCACAATCATAGATATCTTTGCCATAAGCAGTTCCATAGTATAGTGGGCCTCAGGATGACCTCAAATCCTGTTTCAAATACTTACTAGCTTTGTGACTGAGCAGGTCATTTTACCTATGTATGCCTCAGTTTCCTCAACTCTAAAATGGGGAGAGTGATAACACCTATCTCATTGGGTTGATGTGAAAAACAAATGAAATTATATTTGTAAAAATGCCTTGATAAACTTGAAGCAGTATATAAATGCTGGGAATTATTATTTTTGTCTATAAGCTTTTATTGAAGGTGTTCTATGTTTGAGTTAAAGCGGTAAGGTCTGCAGTGGTTAAGAAGTTTAGGACATGGCCCTTTTCCTTCAGGAATTTTGTGTGAATTGGGTACAAAGCATACACACACACACTCACACACAGAGAGAACATATTTGCTCAATGAATGGTAGAAACAGTAGACTATAAGAGGAATTCAAAGAAAGAAAGAGCACTACTGCCTAGGCTAGTAGGATAGTCAGATAGAGTACATGGATTGGGGTGGGGGGAGGGACTGATTTGAGCTTTTGCAGAATATAATATACAGAGGA
Organism: Potorous gilbertii; assembly: GCA_028658325.1. Classification (NCBI taxonomy): domain Eukaryota; kingdom Metazoa; phylum Chordata; class Mammalia; order Diprotodontia; family Potoroidae; genus Potorous; species Potorous gilbertii. Next base: position 3,432 of record JAQQSK010013035.1, on the reverse strand, counting down.
AGGAAGGCACTCAAGGTGGAGAGTAAGGTGGGGTTTCAATTAACTTGAAAATCTCTCAATGTGATTTTCAGATGTAGCAGGCGTGCTTAGGCAGGTACCATATTGAATAGGACAAGTTCCTTATCTCTCTAGTGGATCCTGAGGAAGGTATAAATTCCACAGAAAAACACTTCAATTCTCCTTGTTTTGGATCCTCCTTGCCTCCTGTGCTACGAACTTCATTCAGTCCATAAGACTGAGGACCACTGAGTTGACACTAAATTATTTTTTGGAATGCATTCACACACTGAAGGTAGCCTTGGACCTTGTTCTTTTAATGGAGACCATTAGATCATATATTTAGAGTTGAAATTAACTTCAGCGCCATAAAATCCAACTCCCCTATTTCACAAATGAGGAAATCACTGACACACAGAGTGATGAGTTGACTTGCTCAGAGTCACTTTGAAAGTGCATGTCTGAATTAGTATTTGAACGCAGATCATCCTGATTACAAATCCAGGGCTCTATTTATATAATCAGACTGCTTTAGATCAGAAACACAAAAGATAAAGCTACACACAGAGTTTGGACATGGAGAGTGGTCTGATCATGAATGGCACTTCTACAGGGAACAATGGACCACAAAGGTTGGCACCAAATGAAGGTAAGGTACTATAGAGGGACAAACTCTGATTTTTTCTGGTTGAGGGTACCCTCCAATTTGGGAGACACAAGCTTGGAGAAAACCATGGGTAGAGACAAAATAAGACAAAGATTATTATGATGGCGATTGAGAGGCAGCCAGAGTTGACTTTTATCTATTGTTTTAGGAGCTGAGATCCTATGGAAAAAATTAAGTGACACAGTAGAAAGTGTTGGAGTAGGAGTTAGGACTGACCTGAGTTCAAATCCTGCCTCAGGTATTTATTAGCTGTGGGGTCTTGGGCAAGTCCCTTAACTTCTGTTTCCCTTGATTACCTCATCTCTAAAATGAGAAATAACACCCACCTCCCAGAGCTGTGAAGATTGGATGAAATAAAACTTATCAACACTAAGAATGAGATAATTAATTACTATTTTAATATTGCTTAATAATATTAACATTATTAAAAACCTAAAAAATATAATTATATAATAATTATATATGAATATGTAATTCCATTTTATTTATAGTTGCCCGATATTTTCAAATGTCGTTTTATTGCATTTAACAATCACAGTTAATATAAATTGTTACGATAATAACCTGACTTTTCAATTCTGTTCCATTCATACCTAATAGTCTTCAAAGGTGCCAAGAAGAAGCAGTGCCCTATGCGTTCTTAGCGCTTTGGTTTATGGTAGATAAAAGAGTCAGGTTGAGTCTGGCAATTAGTTGGCCTATTTCATCTGTTCTTGATTGATTTGGTAGCAATTATATAAAGGGAATTTATATACTTTATATGTATGCACACACATATACATATGTGTACCTATCTTTACATATATGTATACAGATACATATGTAGACCATATGGAAATCATATGTAGAATTTTATAGTCTTGTTTGTGTAAAAGAATGAGTCAAGGAGAAGAAAACTTCATCTTTATAGAACCACAATATTTTAAAGCTAAAATGTATTAATCAATGACAAACATTTACTAAGTAGTACTGGTTTTGAAGTGACTAGGTGGTTAAAGTACTGGCCTTGGAGAAAGGAAGCCCTAGGTTTAAATCCTGACTAAGTTACTTACTAGCTGCATGACCCTGAAAAAGAATCCTCAGTTTCGTCATCTATAAAAAATCTCATGAAGTTCAAATAAGGTAATATATGAAAAGTGATTTGCAAGCCTTAAAGCATTATATAAATGTTAGCTATTAGCATTACTAAGTGCTGAACATGAGGGATACAGTTAAGTGACTTGACACAAATCTCTAGCCAAAAGAAACTAACACAACATTAAACTATGTTAATAGAATTATAGATTCTTAGTTGTACCAAGCACTAAAGCTCTTCTGGTCTAAACTCTTAATTTTGTGAATAAAGAAACTGAGGTCAAACTTAGTATCATAAGTGGAGTTGAAATTTAAACTCAGGTTTTCTGATCTAAAATCCATCACTTTATTAACAACTAGGATTAATTTAGTGTTTTAAGGTTTGCAAAATACTTTACAAATATTATCTCATCTGACCCTCATGACTACTCTGGAAGATAGATGCTATTACTATCCCCGGTTTATAGGCGAGAAAAGTGATATAGATAAGGTTAAATGATTTGCCGAGGGTCACACAGCTAGTAAGTGTATGAAGTCACATTTGAACTCAATTTTTTTCTGATTCCAAAATTCATATTCATTATTCATTAAACCTGCCACTATAAAACACCATGCCTAAAAAAAGGGGAAAATAGTTTCAATGTGGTGATGAAATCATATTTATAAAATTTAAGGGAGCTGGAAAAATCTTCAGGTAATCATTTAGTCTTACCCTTTTTATGGATGAAGAAATAAAAATCTTTTTATTAAATTAAATTTAAATACAAAATAAGAACAGGAAAAGAGACAAACTGAAATACTAAAATAATTCAAAATAAGAAAAGAAAAAAAGCATTGTCATGTGCACAGCTGAACATGAGAGAGAATTCAAAATATAAAGCTATAAATTTCCATTTCAAGAAAGCTTATATAATAAATACAATGCATTGTATTGAGAGCTGTCCATCTTTTCTTTACTTCCTTTTAATTTTTTTTTTATTTTGTTCTCTGCTGTCCACCTTTTACTTTGTTCCTTTTTCCTTCTTCCTTCCCCCTCTCCTCAAGAAGGCTACAATTAAGAGTATATACACTCACACATACATACATACATGCAAGCATACATATAGACATATACACATAAAGATATACATATTCATACACATACCCATACATACATACAATTATTCATGCATATACTTAGATATCTATAATCATACTCTTATATAGACATATACATTCATATGCTTCTATTTAAGATCATACCACACTTACTTGTTCTCTGTTTTTCTGAGGGTGAACTTCCTTCCTAAGTCCAAAGCTTTCCATGTATTTCTAAATCCACCAACTCATCATTTTCCAATGGTGAGAAATAGTCTACCCTCACACTGTCTAGTTGTTTTAAATAGTTCAAAACAACACTGATGAGTATGACTAACATGTAGTGTAGTTTCCCTATTTTTCTCTTTTAATTAAATCTATTTTAATATTCTCTGAGATACTGATCACCACCCCGTTCCCCTTTTTCTCTAACAAATTCTACTCTTTTTTTTATTATTATTCACATTTCTAAATATAAATTTATTTAACATTTTACATTCATTTTCACAAAATTTTGGGTTCCAAATTTTCTCCCCATTTGTCTCCTCCCCCCACCCCAATACACTGAGCATTCTAATTTCCCCTATCACCAATCTGCCCTCTCTTCTATCATCCCT
>JAQQSK010013034.1:0-11635 GCA_028658325.1 Potorous gilbertii | reverse complement strand
TGTTCTGCAGTTATTGTTACATTAGCTTACATTGGCTGCTTGCAAGCTAAATCTGTATACACTACTATACTTATGAATAAAAACTAGCTTATGGACATTATCTGTTTAAGATATACAATATGACAATTTTACAATTTATAGAAAAGGCATTGAAAAACAATAATTTTAATTCAGTTAAAATAATTTAGAATTTGGGTTCTGAAAAGGACTGTACAAATGGAAATTGCATATAGCAAGGGTTAGGTACAGTAAATATTTAGCACGAATAAACATAGATGAAATTTGGGGGAGGATAAAAACATGGCTGAGAGCTAAGCTATTATTTTCTATGGTCTAGGGCCAAAATTCCTTGTAAAATAAAATTCCAGATAGGCAGATTTATGAAAGAGTCATAAAAACTAGTTATCATAAAGCTGTTAAGTGGGAGAGGGGAGATTGCTATTGCTATTGACTTAGATTAAATTTTAAATTGAACTGAATTAAGTCTAAGAGGAGAAGTAGAATCTTGCAATGTAAGAAATGCCCCCCTCTTGGTCACATGCTGTACCATCCATTCTCAGAAAAGTGAAGAGAGCTTCACCATAGTAACATAGCAGGCACTTCTTTAGATGGGTTTCTGATTCAAGTGTCATTATTTCCTTGCAAATACTTTGACTTCCCATTTTTCTATAAAAAAGAAAAAACAATGTCAATTACATTTTTAATGTGTAGAGCTATGTTATTTCTTAAAGGCATATTTTTTTTCCAAATGAAAAATGACTTTATCTCAAAAATCCTATTGAAATGGTAATTCCTTTCCTTTTTTTCTTCATCTAAAGGAACTGCCCTTAAAAAAAATAATGTTAGGAGGAGTTGAATGAAATGCAAAGCAAAACTGCTATAAGCAAAATCAAGCAGAACCAGGAGAGAAATTTTACAATGATCACAGTAATGGAAAGGGAAAACAACAGTGAAACACTCAGACCAATAATTTAGTAACTGTTCTTGACTTTAGAGGACCTCCAATTATGAATGCCTCTGTGAATTATACGCCATGTAGAATGAAGTGTATATTGTCAGTCCCAGTCAATATAGCTGTTTGTTTTGCTAGATTATTCTTTTTGGTTACAAGGGAGAGTTCTATTTAGGTGTGTGGGTGAGGTGGATGGAAGAGAATCTTTGGTGAGTGGTAAGAATGTAAAAAAATAGGCAGACCAGACCAGCACGATGAGCACAGACCAGTGTGGTGGAGTGCAGACCAGCATGGAGCAGCAGGGACAGGATACAGAACAGGATTCAGGGCTCCACTAGCAGTAGTTTCCAGATTCCTCAACCCACAAACAACATAGTCAGCTTCCAAGGTCAGTGGGAGGGCTCAGGTAGCTGCCATTTTCAGAGTCCTCCACCTAGAGCCCCTTGGGAATTTGAAAGGCTGATCTAATCTCAGCTCTGACTGGCAGCCCTGGGAGACTTCCCCTAAGGCCCTTGGGGGAATTGAGGCACTGATCTGATTCTCAGCCCTGAGCTCCACCCAAGGATGAGAAGAAGCCCTGGCCATGGAGATGGTGGAAGCTCTGGAAAGGGAATTCAATTGCAGATTCTGGGCAGAAAAGTTTTTGGTTGCTCTCAGACCAGTGCACAAGTCAGAAGAGGAATAAACACCCCCTCTAGATTGTGCCACCTTGAAGGAACCAAGAACTTACAGATCCCCAGAATGTACCCTCCTCTCGACAAAGGTCTCAAAAATCAAGTAACTTGCTGGGAAAATGCCCAAAAAAGGGAGAAAAAAATAAGACCATAAAAGGTTATTTTCTTGGTGAACAGGTATTTTCTTTCATCCTTTAAGGTGAGGTAAAACAAAGCATAACATAAAAGGAACTCAAGGCTTCTGCATCCAAAACCTCCAAAATAAATATGCAGTGGTCTCAGGCCATGTAACAGTTTGAAAAGGATTTTGAAAATCAAGTAAGAGAGGTCAAAGAAAAAATGGGAAGAGAAATGAGAGCAAGGCAAGAAAATCATGAAAAGCAAGTCAACAACTTGTAAAGGAGACCCAAAAAAATGCTGAAGAAAATAACAGCTTTAAAAATAGACTAACCCAAATGGCAAAAGAGGTCCAAAAGCCAATAAGAAGAATGCTTTGAAAAGCAGAATTAGTCACATGGTAAAGGAGGTTCAAAAGCTCACTGAAGAAAATAAGTTCTTTAAAAATGAGAATGAAACAGATGGAAGCTAATGACTTTATGAGAAACCAAGAAATTACAAAACCAAAAGAATGAAAAAATAAAAGATAATGTGAAATATCTCATTGGAAAAACAACTGACCTGGAAAATAGATCCAGGAGAGATAATTCAAAACTTATAGGACTACCTGAAAGTCATAATCACAAAAAGAGCCTACACATCATCTTTCATGAAATTATCAAGGAAAACTGTCCTGATATTCTAGAACCAGAGGGCAAAACAAATATTGAAAGAATCCACAGATCACTTCCTGAAAGAGATCCCAAAAGGAAAACCCCTAGGAATTTTGTAGTCAAATTCTCGAGTTCCCAGGTCAAGGAGAAAATATTGCAAGCAGCTAGAAAGAAACAATTCCAGTATTGTAGATATACAAACAGGATAACACAGAATCTGGCAGCTTCTACATTAAGGGATGAAAGGGCTTGGAACATGATATTCCAGAAGTCAAAGGAACTGGAATTACAACCAAGAATCACCTACCCAGCAAAACTGAGTATAATACTTCAGGGGGAAAAATGGTCATTCAATGATATAGGGAACTTTCAAGGCATTCATGATGAAAAGACCAGAACTGAATAGAAAATTTGACTTTCAAACACAAGAATCAAGAGAAGTATGAAAAGGTAAACAGGAAAGAGAAACATAAAGGACTTTCTGAAGTTGAACTGTTTACATTCCTATATGGAAAGACAATATTTGTAACTCTTGAGACTTTTTCAGTGCTTAGATAGTTGGAGAGATTTTATACACACACACACACACACACACACACACACACACATAAAGAACACAGGGTGAGTTGAATAAGAAGGGATGATATCTAAAAAAATAAAATAAAATTGAGGGGTGAGAGAGGAATATATTGGGAAGAGAAAAGGAGAAATCAAATGGGGTAAATTATCCCACTTCAAGGAGGCAAGGAAAAGCTTCTTCAGTGGAGGAGAAAGGGGAGGATGTGAGAGGGAAAAAAGGGAATATTACTCTCTTCACATTTGACTTGAGGGAATGACATGCTCACTCAGTTTGGTCTGAAAATATATCTTGCACTACAGAAGGGTAAGGGAGAAGGGGACAAGTGGGGTGGGGGATGATAGAAGGGAGGGCAAATGAGAGAAGGGAGTAATCAGAAGTAAACACTTTTTGGGAGGGACAAGGTCAAAAGAGAGAATAGAATAAATGGTGGGTATAATAGAATAGGAGGAAATATAGTTAGTCTTACACAACATGACTATTATGGAAGTCTTTTACAAAACTACACTTATACAGTCTATATTGAACTGCCTGCCTTCTCAGTGGGGGTGGGTGAGGAGGGAGGAAGGGAGAGAAGTTGGAATTCAAAGTATTAGGAATGAATATTGAGAATTATTTTTGTATACAACTGGGAAATAAGAAATAGATCTGATGAAGTGTAGAAACCTACCTCACCCTACCGGAGAAAGATCAGAAGGGAATAAAGGAAAGGTGGGGTATGATAGAAGGGAGGGCATATTGAGGGAAGGGGTAATCAGAATGCAAGGTGTTATGGGGTGGGGGGAGAGAAGAGACAGAGAGAAAATTTGGAACTCAAAATTTTGTGGAAATGAATATTGAAAACTAAAAATAAATAAATAAACATAATTAAAAAAAAGAATGTAAAAAAACCCTCAAATTTTTTTTTAAATTGTTTGGATCTCAGGTTGGAGGTGAGTTTTTGTTTTTATCTATAACATCAAAAGAATAAAACCTATCTTTATCCAGGAGCTAAATGCATAGAATTTGGTTCAGAGGTTTAATTGGCTTTGTAGAATTTGACTAATATTAATACTAATAATTGAATTAATTATTCAATTGAATAATTGAATAATAATTAATTAATTAATTAATAATTGAAAAGCTATAGTTCGGCCTCCTATTGTTTGCTTCCTAGGTCCAGAATTCATCATCTCCACTAGAATCAACAATCTTCAACTCTCCGGTCACTAGACTCCTGGTGAACCTGCCTGAGGTTGCATAGGGTAGCTGCTTCAATTTCATTCCCATTAGGGAGGCCTGGCAGCAAGCATCCTCTGCAGTTGATACTTCTGCCAGAAAAAGGAATTACCGTCCACACCAACAAGTCTTCCAGCGGTGTTTTAGATCCCTAATTGTCTCATAAGAAAAATGAAGAAAGGTGCTCACCTGAAAATATGAAGCCCATTCCGGAATACATGAATTCACTCAATTCTGCAGTCAGTATCTGGAAGAGGAAGTAGCCTGCATCATTCTCTTTAGAACTTTTGGTGTGTTTCAGTAGTAGAATTGTTTAGTCATTTATTTATGTATCTATTTTTTGCCTAATAAATCATTTGTTTAGTTAATTAGTTGTTTGAAATAAGAATAAGGAATGATGCCTTAGGTAGAAAATATTCAGGGAATTCTCAAAAATTCATAAGATGTTCATATCAATGAAAATCTCTTCTCTTGACATTAAAGCCTGTCACAATTTAGATTCTGTCCACCCTAATACAAAATCCCCCCCCTTCCTCTCATTCACTCTACAATTCAGCAGGAATGGGACATTCCAGATTCTTCACGCTCAACATCTCTTCTGTCTCTTCAAACCAATTGTCACTCATATCTTGAATACCCTCCCTTCCCATCTCTACCATCAGGAATTTGCAGTTTTCTTCAAAGCTCAGAAAGAGTTATCTCTTATATGATAACTTTCTAATTCTTGATTTGCTGGTAGCTCCTTCCTCACTTGACATTACCTTTTTATCTATCTATCTATCCATCCATCCGTCACTTATCCTTTATATATATACTTGTTATTTGTCCTGATAGAATAAAAGATCATTGAGGAAAGGAACTTTTTCATTTTTGTTATTGATTCAGTGATACCTAGAGCGATAGCTGGGCTATACTAAGTTATTAATCGATAATGGTTGATTGAATGAAACAATCCCTTTCATTTGATTGCAGGTTACATCAAGAGAGCTAACAAACTGGACATCCTTGCAGGGCTGTTCTTAGTGCTACTAAAGCTTTACAAGTGGGTTGAGGATTATTTTATTTATTATGGATGTAGAGAAAATTGTATTACTCCAAAGAGCTGTGGATGGGTTAGATACTGTTACACTAGGGTTATGGGGAATTTTCCCTCCCAAAGAAAACCTTGATGCTTCAATCAGTCATTTATTAAATAACTACTTACTATAAGTCAGAAATTTTGCTAGATACTGGTGATTCAAAAAAAAAAAGAATAAAAAAAGAATCTACTCTCAATGAGCTATCTTTCTACACTCTTTCAAAAAAATAGAAAAAAAAAGTCTGCTCAGCTTGTAGTATTTGTGTCCAAAGCATTCCAATAGCAGCTTAGCTGTACTCTGATAAAATATACTTTCATCAATCTACTAACCTTGTACCTCTCTCTTGTATACCATCCTGTCCACCCATTTTTATGTCAGTGACATACCACCTTGTACCTCTCTCTTGTATTCCATCCTGTCCACCCATTTTTATGTCAGTGACATACCACTCTCAATCTGTTCTTTGTCTTTTCAGTCTAATTGTAACACTATAAATTGTTTAGCTTTATTTAACTTTGATAAAAATAAATTGTCTATGAAGTCCGTTTGTGTGTTCATGGTCTGGTTTTTCCCAGTGCATGCAATAAAACTGTGTTAGTTAATCAAGAAAATTGAGAATATTGAGCCTTTTTTTCAGTCTTAGCCATATAAAATCTTCTGTTTCAAGAATATTAGTTGTCTTTACAGAGATTTTTTAATCTGATCTGTCCAGAGTGTTGCTATCTTACATTGATGTTATTATTAAGTGCTTTGCAAATACAAGAAACATTGGATGCGTAATCCTGACAAAATTTTACCTACAAAGTATACAGGATCATACTCAATACTTAAGTAAACTTTGAGACCATTTCAGATAGCTCCCTGTTCATATTTTTTATGCCCATATTCAAAGGTGGAATGGTTGACTATTTAATGTGATCCAGGTACCATTGAGAGAACCATTTTTCCAATCTCTCCCCCAGCAATTTTTGACTTTTGAACTTGGGTTTAGAGTTTCTGCAAAGAGGAAGCTAGAAATTCATTCATATTGCCCACATGTCATACAGATAGAAGTATGGTAAATGTGACTAAGTAGTACATCTGATTTCTGGGTGCTTGTTTCCCTTTCTCCCCCAACTTACATACTTGCCACTGTTTTCAGGAAGTCCAGTTCAAATCTAGCCTCAGATATTTACTAGCTATGTGACCCTGGGCAAATCACTTAACCTCTTGTTTGCTTTAATCCACTGGAGGAAGAAAGGGCAAATCATTCCAGTATCTTTGCCAAGAAAACCCCTTGGTGTACTATAGTTCATGGGGTCACTAAGAGTCAGACAACACTGAATAACAACAATTGCATTTTACTTATCTATGAACATGTCACTTCTCATTAGAACTAAGCACCTTGAAGGTAATGACTTTAAATTTTGTCTTTGTATCTTTGTACTCCTAATGCTTGATAAAGTATCTGGCATATAATAGTCATTTAATACATGCTTGTTGAATTGACTTGAATTCTGTCATGTTAATAAAGTTTTTAAATGAAAATATGACTTACAAAATCAGACTTCACAGGTTTTCTCTTCAGTTTCTATAGTTTTATAAGGCAAGGAAAGGTAAGGTAGCCACCCTTAGTGGTAAGAACTTGAATTTGGAGTCAAAAGAACTGGCTTCAGATTTCCAGCTCTGCTATAACATAAGCAAGCTTTGTGGCTCCTTTTCTCTGCTGTGAAATGAAGGAGTTCAGGAAAGTTAATGTCTTCAATCTGATTCTGTCCCAAAATCCCACCATCCACATCAACTGAAGCAAAGGAATTAAGGATTAACTAAAGCTGATAAAAAGTAGTATTGATAATGCATTTTTGGTTATTGTTAATGTAATCTTGCTTCTTAATGGGAAGATCTTTGCTATCCATTAATAAACCCCTGTGATGTGCTTAAGTCACCTGGAAGCCTGAGTCACATGAGTCTAAGTCACATGAAACAGGAAGAGGTGGAGCAGGAGGGATGGAATAGGAAGAGGCAGAGCTAAGAAGAAATTAATCAGAGTGGTCAGAACTGGGAGAGAGGGAAAGTAGGCAGCTGGCTGGCAGTGAGTGGGAGAGCTTGTTGTGATTTTGTTTAAAGGAGTTGGTTTGTGGGAAGGGTCTTGGGGGGGGATGGCTGGGGGATGATAGTGCCTTCCACATTGTTATTGTGTATGGATTTCTTTGTTGCTGTGATGGATTTGGTTTTCTGGTGTTTGAATAAATGTTTTGGTTCTGTCTTCCATGTGGAGAGTCTGTTGTATTTCACAATTCAGAATTGTTCTGGTTATTCATGGTTGTCCTTGGTGCTGTAAATATTGCCTTGGCAATACAAAAGCTAGAAAGGTCATCTAAATGAATACCTTTTTCTTGCATTTAATGACTAGTTTTGCTTGTTTCTTCCCCCAGCTTCTTCCACTTGAATCGCTCAAGTCCTGAAAGGGCAGGTTTCAAAGTTACAAGGACTAAGAATACACATACACACACATAGTTATGTTTATAAACATACACATACATGTGTGTGTGTGTACAGATACACACATACTATTTGTGGTCCATTATCATACCTTTGTGAACTTAAAAGTCCTCTGTCACTGATATTCTCATTCGTATGGGACTGACACTCCAAACACAAGGGCTGTGGAACACTAAACAAAAATTTCTGAAAAACCTTTGTATGCCAAATCCCGTGCTAGATGCTGAACATATAAATACAAAAATAAAATAATACCTTACTCTCAAAAGTTTACAGTCTAACAAAGAAGCTAGCACACACATAGATACACACAGACACATGCACACACACACACACACACACACACACCTATGTATATATATATATATATATACAATTATTTATGGGGGTTGAGGGGGACACACTAGAACTTGGGAGAGGGTTCAGAAAACCCTTCAGTGAGAGATTTCCTTTGAGATGAGGTTTGAAAGAAGTAGGGATTCTAAGAGGCTAGAAGTGAGATTGACTTCCCTTCCAGAAATATGCAAAGGGGAAACTGTAAATTATTGACAATGATGAATGAATTAAAAAGAAGCTGCAAGACCCAGTATACCAAAACATGCAAATATTCTGCAATCTATCTTTCCTCTTTTACAAGCCATTTTTAAAATGAGCAGCTCTGCAATTTTCCCTGATAAACCTTCTGGATCCTGCCTTTGCTGAAAAGAAGCACTCTCCCAACATAATTAAATGTAATCTAAATTCAGCTTCATTTAAATGTATCTGTGCTGGAGTCATTACTTTCCAGAGGAGAAGGGGAGGATAAAGAAGGAAGGTAGGAAGAATTCCTTCAGTTTTAAAACCAAAAGGAGCACAGTTTCTATTCCTCATCTCCTTGGGTATTAAACTTTAAATGTTACTTCTCATTCAAAGACTGTCAACTTTCAGAGACTTATTAATTATAGGTCAGAATAATATTCCATCAAAACTTCATGGATAAGTAAATCTTTTTTATCAATGTAGTTGTCCAATCAGTCAAGGAGCATTTATTAAGTACCTACTGTATTGTAAGCGCTGGGCTAAGCATGGAAAATGCCAAGAAAAGCTGGGTGGGGGGGGAGAAACAATATGCAAACAACTATGTACAAAGAAGATATAGATAGGATAAACTGAAGATAATTGAGGGAAGGCTGTAACACTAAAGGAAGGGTCAGGGAAGTCAGGAAAGGTTTCTTGTAGGTAAATATTTACCTAAACCAACAGCTCCTTAAGACTAGGCTTTTTTTTCCCCTTGGTATTCCCCAATCCTCAAAAGTGTAATGCCCGCCACATTTTTCTTCAGTCATTTAGTTGTGCCTGAACCTTTTCGACCCCAAATTTATGGAGGGATAAGGGTTCTTGACAAAGATGCTAGAGTGGTTTGTCATTTCCTTCTCCAGTGGATTAAGGAAAAGAGAGGTTACATGGCTTATTCAAGGTCACACAGCTATTGAGTATCTGAGTTCACATTTGAACTCAGGTATTCCTGATTCAAGGACCAGTACTATCAGAAAGTGTTTCATTTTTTTAGTTCATATAACTCAATTTTTCCAAATTCTGTGCATTCTAATGCTACTAAGGAAACTCTATCTATATACAATTTTCCTAATGACTATAGAGTTTTTTTAAAAAAAAGATAAACTCAAAATCAAAGAATTGTAGAATCTCAGTGTTCAAAGGTATAACAAAAACCATTTTTGGCTAACCCATATCTGAACAAGAAGCATTTCAGATGAGAGGTCATTCAGTTTTGTTTAAAGTTTCCTGGAAAAGGGAACTGAGTAATCCTGAAGCAGCCACTTTGAAAAGCTGTAATTGTTTGGAATCCAGACCCCTCTCCCCTCCCTCCCCCACTTCACTTAATGGAGTCTCAAATTGCCTGCTTAAAGGTCTGGAGTTAAAGTTTTAACCATGCCACTTCTTAGCCAAGAAATCTTGGGTAAGGTACCCTCTCTGAATCTCAGTTTCTTCCTCTTTAAAGCAGAGAACAATACTGAGAAAGTCTGCTTCCCAGGGTGTTTATAAGACTCAAAATATACTAATTGAATTGATGAACTTTTTAAATGTTAAATATTTTATACTACTGATTTGATGAAACTATTTTTATTATAAAGAGATTTTTAAAAAATCAAATCCAGTTTGAATTACTTTTTGATTAGATAGTTATCACCAGATCTTTTTTTCAATCCTTTTTTGTCAACTCAGTCAACAGGCATTTGTTAAGTATTTTTGGTATTAGGCATTGTGTGATGTGATCCCCCTAAAAATAAAACAGATATTGCCTTTTCAAGGGAGTTCACATTCTAATTAGGGAGACAATAAATAAATAACCAGGAACATAGAAGTTGAGGAAAGTAATCTGAAAAGGGAAGGCATTAGCAGCAGAGAGAACCAGGGAATAGGTACCTACAGAAGGTGATATCTTTGCTTATGTGTTGCAGGTTCATTTTGTTCCTAATTTTTTTTTTTTTGGTAAGAAAAGGTAACAAGTTTCTTTTCCCTAGAAATCTTCAGGCACTTTCCGGTGTTCTGTATTGGTGATTGCTGTTCCATTATGGATTGGTCTATAGGTAGATTTCCCACTCCCAGTTCAGAAAATCATCCCAAGATTTTATGATGAAAATATTTCTATCCTGATGCAAGTGCCAACAGTCTCTGACTAGATTCTGCTAGGGGAATTATTGTTAAAGTAAGGAAAGAAAGAAAATAACAATGAAGTGATGATTCATAGAAGTTATCATCAGCCACCCAGCACAGTGAGTTAATTAAAGAAAGCACTGTCAGTCAGCAGGTAGGAGGAGTAGGTGAGAGGTGGCACAATTCCCCAATAAAAGAGAAATTAATAAGACATTCAGTCTGGTACAAGCTGCTCTTCTAAAACATGCTTTCTACCACAATATGTGGAAATAAATTTGGCCACTGATTTAAAAAATCAAAAGAATTGAGGATGACTTTGGAATGATTGCTAGCATTCATGCAGCACTTTAAGGTCAGCAAAACACTCTATAAACGTCATCTACTTCAATATGCACAAGTCTGGAAGTAGTGCTATTACTGTTTTCATTTTATAAACAAAAAAACTGAGTATGAGAGATGATAAGACACTTGCTCAGAATCACCCAGCTAGTAAATATCTGAAGAAGAACTCAAACTTAGGTCTTCTTTTTCTGATTCAAAGTCTGACACTCCATCCTTTGCACTATCTAGCTCTTTTGAAATATAATGTATCAGAACAAGCACTTGATTAGCAGATGGAGTACCTGAATCTTGGGTCTGGTTTTACCACTAACTAACTTTCTACTAACTAAACTGAGACCAAATCCAGCCAAAGTCTTTTTTGTCCCTTCAGGGGATATGAAGAGAATTTGGAACCACATGTTTTCTTTATCAAAGCTGGAAGTCCTAAGACCAGATTCTCAAGCTTTTCCTAACTCCAACTTACTCCCTCATACCTTCACTATGGGCTTGGAGTCTTGAGTAATCAATCTGTATTAATAAAGAGAGTTTTTTGTAGATGAGCTTTGAGCCTCAGGTTAGAGCTGTATGACTATGGGCAAGTAGCTTAACCTCTTAATGCCCGAGTCATCGCTCTCAAGTAAAGGGTGATGAACATTTCCTCACTGGCCTTGGGAGAAGAGTTTTCTCAGTGGATGGCCTGAATAAGTCCTCTGTTTTTCAACATGAGGACAATAAGAGCACCTACCTCACAGGGTTGTTTTGAGGATAAAATGAGATAACATAAAGCACTTTGCATAGATTCAGACTCTACATAAATGCTAATGTGAGAAAAAATACACCCTGTTAATTAAATCACATATTTGGAATATATATACACACACATACATATATGTATATGTATGTATGTA
>JAQQSK010013033.1:0-11635 GCA_028658325.1 Potorous gilbertii | reverse complement strand
TTGTGTCATGCAGCCAAAGAAATAGTGAAGAGGAAAATTTGTATATCTTAACACATACATTACAAAGGAGAGAAAGGCAAGATCTAAAGAGAGAATAGAATAATTGGGGGCAGGATAGGATGGAGGGAAATATAGTCTTTCAAAACGTGACTATTATGGAAATCTTTAGCAAAACTACACATATATAGCCTATATTGAATTTCATGCCTTCTCGGTGGGGATGGTTGGGGACGGAGGAAGGGAGAGAAGTTGGAACTCAAAGTTTTAGGAACGAATGTTGAGAAACATTTTTGCATGCAACTGAGAAATAAGAAATGAAGGTAATGTATAGAAATCTGTCTTGTCCTACAAGAAAAGAGAGAAGATGGAAATAAGAGAAGGAAGGGGTGTGGTTGAAGGGAGTGCAGATTCGGGGAAGGGGTAATCCGAATGCATGGTGTTTTGGGGGTGAGGTAGGGGAGAGATAGGGAGAAAACTTAGAACTCAAAATCTTGTGAAAATGAATATTGTAAACTAAAAATAAATAAATAAAATTTAAAAAAGGACAGAAAGGGGAGATCAATGAATTGGAAATTCAACTGCAAATAAAAACCAGAGAAGGAGCAAAAAATCTCCAATTAAAGATCAAAATGGAAATTTTAGGAGAGATCAATAAAATTGAAAGTTTATAAAAAGCATTGAAATAATATATGACACTAAGAACTGATTTCATAGAAAAAACAGTAAAATAGATAAGCCCTTGAATAATTTGATTAACAAAAGAATATGTAGTTACCAGTATCTAAAAGGAAAAGATCATACACACCACCAATAGAGATGAAATTAAGTGATGCTTAGAAGTCATTTTGCTCAATTGTTTGCCTGTAAAAATGACAATCTAAGTAAAATGTGACATGTTTATAAAAATATTAATTGCCCAGATTAACAGAAGAAGTGAGAATACTTAAGGAATCCTATTGTTGATAAGAAATTGAACAAATCATAAACATTTTTCTTAAGACAAAAGATGAATTTACTAGTGAATTCTACAAAATTTTTAAGGAAAAATGAATCCCAATACTATACAATTTTTAAAAAATAGGCTGACAGAATCCTACTAAATTCCTTTTCTTATAAAAATATTCTTTTGCTATCTAAACAAAGGAAAGAAAAAAAATACAGCAAAGAAACTATTAACCAATTTCCCTAATGGCTATATATACATGAAATTACAATGCTATATCAAAAAGATTACATACTATGAACAGATGGAAGTTATACCAGGACTGCCAAAATGTTTCAATAATAAGGAAACCACCAGGACAAGTGATGGTTTTTATAACAAAATCAGTAAAAAAATCTTCTGATTTTCTCAATAGGTGCTAAAAAGGTTTGTAATATGATATAACATCCATTCCTATTAAAAATACTAGAAAACATAGGAATTATTGAACTCTTGTTTTTGTCTCTGTTTGTATATGGGTATGTGTGTCAATTTGAATTAAATAACTTGCCCGGGGTCACACAGATAGTAAATGTCAAGTGTCTGAGGCTGGATTTAAACACAAGCCTTTTTGACTCCAGGGCCAGTGCTCTCCCTGCTATACCACCCAGGTATCCCTATTGAAATTCTTTCTTAAAATTATAAGTAGTAAATATCAAAAACCAAGACCAAGCATTATCTATAATGGAGATAAGCTTGAAGCCCCTAATAAGGTCAGGGAAGAAGTAAAGATATCCATTATCACCAATATCATTCAATATCAAGTTAGAAATGGTAGCTTTAGCAATAAAAAAAGAAAAGGAAATTGAAGGAATAAAAATAGGCAATGAGAACACAAAACTATAACTCTGTACAAATGATATGGTAATGTCCTTAGAGAACTCTAGAGAATTAACTAAAAAAAAGTTGAAAAAAGTACCAATTTTAGCAAAGTTGCAAGAAATAAAATAAACCCACATAAATTATCAGCATTTCTGTATATTACAAATAGAATACAGTAGGAAGAGAGAGAGATCCCATTTAAAATAGTTTCAGACAATATAAAATCCTTAGGAGTCTCCTTGCCAAGAGAAACTCAGTGACTCTATGAACAAAATTGCAAAACATATTTTTTACATAAGGTTAGGCCAAGGCAATATAATGAAATTTGCATTTATACATAACTTATTTATTGAGTGCCATACCAATAAAACTGCCAAATAATTATTTTATAGAGTTGAAAAAATAACAAAATTCATGTGAAAGAATAAAGGTTAATAACAAGGGAATCAATGAAAAAAAAAACCTACCAGTTTCAGATTTCAAACTACATTGCAAAATGCTAATCATCAAAACAATCTGGTACTGCCTTGGAAATAGAATGGTGATTCAGTGGAATAGATCAAATACACAATGTACAATAGTTAATGTTCATGATAACAAAGTATTTTATAAACTCAAAGATACAAATTTTTGGCATTAAAAAATTCACCATTTGACAAATATTGCTGGGGTGATCAGAAAACCGTTTGGCAGAAGGTAGGCATAGACCAACTTCTCATGTCACATACCAAAATAAGGTTAAAATGGAAAAGTAATTTATACATGAAGGATGATTTCATAATTAAATTAGAGAAATATCAAAAAAATTTACCTGGTACATCTAAGGATAAGGAAAAAAATTATGACTGAAGAACAGAGAGGTTCATTGGAGGAAAAATAAATAATTTTTGTCTCATGAAATTACAAAGCATTTGCACAAATAAAACTAATGTAGTCACAATTAGAAGGAAACAAAAATGGAGGTGGGGAATTTCAGCAAATTTCTGTAACAAAGACCTCATTTCTCAAATCTATATAGATCTGAGTGTAATGGTGATTTAAGTGAGGAGTTCTTTCCCATTCATTATTAGACCCACATGACCTGTTTAGGGCACATGGAAGTCTGAGTCATATAGAGCCTGGGGTGGGAGGAGCTTGCTGATTGGGAGGAACAAGAAGGGTGGAATAGGAAGAGGTGTAGCTAGGGCAGAACCAGGAGGAAATTTAGGGAGAGAGCAGTCAGAATTGAAGTAGGCAAACAAACCTGTGGCTGGCTATGAGGGTGAGGAGAGCATTTTGTTTAAGGGAAGACTATTTATGATTTGTTTAAGGAAGCTGGTTCATGAGAGGTGTGGCAGAGTGTATTGACAATGCATTTTTTTTTTTGTTTTAGTATAATCAAGTGGCTCAGATTGATTAAAGTGATTAAAGAAGATCTTCCCTACCCATTAATGGGCTTGGGAAGATTCCTAGGAATGCCCATAGCTTTTGTTAATGAGGCACTGGTTCTCAAGAGTTGTGGTGCCCACTGGCTCTAAAAAAAAATGCATAAATACACTGAGGGTGAGATTTTCTTTTGGAGTTTACTGACTGGAAGTGTTTGACCAGACTATATTCTGAGAAACCACTGAGGAGCCCCCCATCTTTTAAAACCCAGATGTTGGTGCTTCCCTTTCTGGTAACTGTGGTCAGACAGTTGGATCTGTCTGGTGATCTGTCAGACATTTGGAAGCATGTCAGTTGATTTTAATTTCTCTGTATTTTCTCAGAAGTGATAGCTGAGATGGAGGGAAATAATTTAAAAGATATTTTTAAATAAATTGAAACTTTTTAAAAATTTGTAATTGAGAGATGGAGTCAAAGTGGTGGAGCAAAAGCAAGCGACTTGCTCCCACTCCACTCCAAACCACTCCAAGTATCTGTAATACATTAACTCTAACAAATTCTTGAGCAGCAGAACCCATAAAATGACAGAATGAAACAAATTTCTAGCCCAAGACAACTTGGAAGATCATCAGGAAATGTCTATTGCATCAGTCTGAGAAAATAGAACAAATGCCAAAGACAACTTAGAAGGTCAGTAGGAAAGGTCTGTCAGACCTTGGTGAGAAAGGGTAACACCCAATTTAGCAGCTTCTACATTAAGGGACTGAAGGGCTTGGAGTATTATATTCTGACAACCAAAGAAGTTAGGATTAAAACCAAGAGTCACCTACCCAGCAAAACTGAGTAGGGGAAAAAAATGGACATTCAATGAAAGAGAGGACTTTCAAGTATTCTTGAAGAAAAAAAAACAGAACAAATTAGAAAATTTGATTCAATTATAAGAATCAAGAAAATCATGAAAAAGTAAACAGGAAAGAGAAACCTTAAGGGATTTATTAAATTTTGAACCATTTATTTTCCTACCTTGAAAAATGATATTTGTATCTCATGAGACCTTTCTCAGTATTGGAGTAGTTGGAGGGAATATATGTATATACACAAACACACACACTATCTATCTATCTATATGTATATATATATATATACACAGAGAGAGAGAGAGAGAGAGAGAGAGAGAGAGAGAGATAAAGGTAAGTTGAATATGAAGGGATAGTATCTATTAAAATCAATACTTTTGAGAAGGTACAGGGTCAAAGGAGAGAAAAGAATAAATAGAGAGAATAGAATAAATGGGGGATAATAGAATAAATGGGAAAGGATGGAGGCAAATACAGTGTGCCTTTTGCAACATGATTGTTTTGCATGACTACACATGTAAAACCTATATTGAATTTATGTCCTTCTCAATGAGGGTGAGTGGGAATGGAAGGAGGAAGGGAGAAAATGCGAAACTCAAAGTCTTAAAAATGAATGTTAAAAATAGTTTTTACAGGCAACTGGAAATAAGACCTACAGACAATAGAGTAAAGAAATCTATCTTGTCCTACAGGAAAATAGAAGGAAATGGAATAAGAGAAGGGTGGGGGGGGATGATAAAAGGGAGGGCAGATTGGGACAAGAGGTAATCAGAATATAAGATGTCTCAGGGGGAGTAGAGGGCAGAGAAAGGAAGAAAATTTGGAACTCATTATCTTGTGGAATTGAACATTGATGATTAAAGATAAACTAGTTAATAAAAATTTAAAAAATTGCAATTGTAAGCTATTTAATTAAATTATTAAAAATTTTATTTTTTCTTTTAAATTAAGTATTTGTTTTCTGTTTTCAACAATCATTTTGACAAGTTTTTAATTTTCCCTCCTTCCCTCTCTCCACAATATGGCATGAAATCTTATATGGGTTCTGCACATCCATTCTTATTAAACACATTTTCACATTAGCCATGTTACATAGAAGAATTAAAATAAATGGGAGAAATCATGAGAAAAAATCAAGCAAAACATGAGAAAATAGTTTACTTCATTTTGCTTCATTCTGACTCTATAGTTCTTTCTCTGAATGCAGAGGGAATTTTGCATGAAGAATCCTTTGGATAAGTTTTAATTCCTTGCATAAATCAACAAAACTATTTGGAACTGGCTAAGAAGTTGAACAGTTAATTGATAAAACAGATTAGGTACACAAGAACCAGAAATAATTAAGTTCAAGTTGTTTGGCAATAATAGAGGCCTTAGTTACTGGAGTAAGATTCTTTATTCAAAAAATCTGAAATATAGTTTAGTAAAAGTTATTTCGACCAACATGTCTCATCTTTTGATATTTTAAGCTCTGAATGTATTCATGAAGTAACTATAAATGTTCCTGTCATAAATACACTAAATGAGGATGAAAAAATATACAATTGTTTTTACAACTAGATATAAAGAAACAATTCTTAACAAAACAAAAGACAGAATTATGGCAGATAAAATCAATAATATTATATAAAATTGAAAAGTATTCACACAAACAAAATGAAGCAGTCAAAATGAAAAGAGAAGCATTTAATTTTGGGGGTAAATAGCAAATTTCTCTCATAAAGGACTGAAATGGAATACATGTATATATGGAATTGATTCATATATTTGGGAATTAGTGTCACCCTAGAATAAATGGCCAAAAAATGTGAATAGGATGATATCAAAATAAAGGTAAGTTATCATAATCCAAATAAAAAAAATACTCTAAATTTCTTAAAAGGAATTAAACTAAAATAATTTTGTGAAGTTTCCTTATTTCTATCACACTAATGAAGATGTTACTAACAAGGAAAATGATAATTTTTGGAGGAAGTATGGGAGAAAAACTGAAATACATTCCTTTTGTAGATTTTAACTGTTCAGGCATATTGAAAAGCAATATATAACTGAATCTCTGAAGGTACTAGGTGCACTTCCTTTTGATCAAGGTATACTACCACTAAGCATAGGCTCCAAAAGGGAAAATGAAAAGGATCAATATTTACAAAGTTACTCATAATAATATTTTTTATTGCTCCAAGGATAAGAGGGGAGTTATTTGTTTTTTGGGGGGAGAAGGAGTGGAGTGAAAAAGCAGTTACTGAAAGTAAATTTTTTTAAAATTTTATTTCTATTTATGGAATAAGACAAGCATTTCCATAGTTTAGCACAATAAAACAGATGATTGCATATAAAATTGTAAATCTATTATGCACAACTTGTCATTCCTTTCAAATATACCACAAAATTATCATGTAAACTTGTTTCTTCCTTGCTCTCTCCCTGTAATGGCAAGCAAAGTAGGACCTTTTGCTGTTTTTGATTTTGTATAAAGTACCTCTGGTTGAATAATGGGACTAAAGAAGATCTTCCCCACTCATTGATGAGTCTGGGAAGGTTTGTAGAAAGGCCCACATCTTCTGTTAATGTGGTGCTGGTTCTCAAGGGCTATGATGTCCTCTGACTCTGCAAAATGTATAAATACTCAAAGGGTGAGGTTTTACTTTAGGTTTTACTGACTGAGAATGTTTGTTTGGCCAGATGAGAATCTGGAAAGCTGCTAAGGAGCCCCCATCTTCGAAAACTCAGGTCTTGATGCTTCCCTCTCTGGTAACTATGTATGTATGTAATGGTCAGATAGTTTGGAAGCCTGTCTGTTGGTCTTTATTACTCTTCTCTTATTTTTCTCTTTTGGTGAATGATTTATGTGCTTGATTAAAGGAAACTGTTAGCCCCTCAAAAGTTGCTTTCCTTTTAGAAATGCAGATCTAAGAACCAGTGATAGCAGGCCACCATGTGATGCAGTCCCCTACCAAGAGATGGATAACATTAGACCCCCAAAAAAGTACATACATGCACACATATGTATATGTATGTATATATTATGTATGGATATTTATATATACACATACCCCCACCCCCACACATACACACACATACATATATATAGGTGTGTGTGTGTATATATATATGTATATATATACATATATATATACACACACACACCTACATTTAATGATTTTTTTAAAGTGGAGAAGAAAGAAAAAGGTGTCACTGAAGCTATTCAAATAATATCCTTAAAAGGACAGAAGAAAGTTCCTCAGACATGAAGTAAGATATCCTTGAAACAAATGTTTTGAGTTTATTGCATAGTTTTGAAAAGAAAAAAATCTGGGAATAGTGGAGGTCTGTGTTTTTGTTTCCAATCCTTTTTCCCCTGTCCTTCTCTTATAAAATGTTCATGTTAGGGGTATTGGTAAAGATTAGTATAAAAATAACAAATGAATAAAACAGAAGGATTGGACAAAATTGTCTCCAAAGACCCTTTAAATTCCTACATTCTATTGATTGTTAATACTTACAGAAAATGAGAAGATAAAAATATGGGATATTGATGTGGGATATTTACTTGTTTAGTCATAAGAGAATGGATTTAGTTTGGAAGAGGAGAGACTTTTAAAAGTATAGTACTTATAAGTTGAGGTCTAAGATATGGAATTCAAGGGTTTTAATGAGTGATGCTGGGAATTTCTTTTGTCTGAAAATATTTTTCCCCACAAATTTAATTAGAGAATGGACTATAGTGTTCAGGAATTGAATGTCAGTAATATTTTCGCTAGTGTTTGATAGCATTATGCATGCAATAGCCACAGTAGGCTTAATCAGAAAAAGCAGTGTAGATTCTCAAACCTCTCAGCACAAGATAGGAGTCCAGTGTAACTGAGTGAGAGAGAAGCATAAGGCCCCTGGAAACAGAAGCAGCCACTTCTGAGGCTATCAGTTCGAACTTGAACTTCTGGAAATCAAGATGCAGATGGAACCATAAGGGCTCTCAACCTCCCCTACTTATCCTTGAAAAATCCATAGAATATTTCCCCAGGCAATAAATCCTGGAATAGTGGAGCCAGCAGAAGGAGTAAAGCAGTTGTTCAGCTCAGGAGGCTAGAGAGATTGACCAGAGTCCCTCTTGCTGTGGCTGCAGGGGGTCAGTGCAGGACCAGAGGCATTCTGGCAAGCCCCACGTCAGCAGACCAGGAGATTCCAAATCCCAGGGGGTGGAGTGGGTAAGTGCCAATAAGAGAATCACAGGTGTACTTTAGCACAACCTGAGGAACTGAGCAGACACAAGTATATACTGGGAATGGAAATTTATGGGGATAATAGGAGAACCACAGGAAGAAAATTTGTAGAGCCCTATGAAGGGCATTAGATAACTTAGGGAAAGCAAAAGAGTGAAAGGGAAAGGGTTCAGTAAAAATAGAAATGAAGTATGCAGGATAGAATCCTGGATTTTCTGAATTCCATTGCCATTTCTTTTTCCTATAGCATTAATGAAGATACTTAACCTATTTAACACTAGAAACAGCTTCATAATCCAGGGAAAAGAGTGTTGGATTTAGGTTTCTGTTTACTATGGCTTTGAATTTGGGCATGCCACTTCATCTCTTAGTCCCTCAGTTTCTTCATCTGCAAAATGAAGGATTTAGACTAGGTGGCATCTAATGTCCCTTAGACCTCTTAAGTCCATAACCTATTATCCTGCGATCTCTTTATCTGCAAACCCAAATTAATGACGTTAACCTAATTCTCTATGTCCTTGTAAGAACTATACTTTATATAGTGATTTAAGCATATGAGCCATTATCATTCTTTTAGGATCCGAAAAACAAACTTTGCTTCTTTACTCTGTTGGCAAAGGCTACTTCTGCTCATCACTCATAAGATAGCTCCACATGTACAATTCTAAAGATATTTAGCAGGCTAATGAATCAGATTGTGGCTATTACAACCAGTTGCTTAGTAAAGTCAGTCAACAACCAACTATCCTCTTGGGAAAATTAATACTGAACACCCAGAATTACTGATTATTCAATTGAATTGAATGAATTCATTGTCTGTTTTGTCACCTTGTAAGCTTACTCTCGCATCCAGGCACTAATCCAGGAAAGAGGGAAGCAGAGTGGATTATAGATTGCCTCATTTTCTGCTCCACCGAGTTTACTGGTAATGAAATGGAATCCATGGAGCAATAAGGACTGTGTGATTCTTACATTATTAAAAGGAATATTTCATTATCATCTAAAGATATCTTGAGAGGTGTGTAGGGTATACAGAGCTATGTAGCTATGAAAA
Organism: Potorous gilbertii; assembly: GCA_028658325.1. Lineage (NCBI taxonomy): Eukaryota > Metazoa > Chordata > Mammalia > Diprotodontia > Potoroidae > Potorous > Potorous gilbertii. The sequence goes on along the minus strand of JAQQSK010013033.1, from coordinate 2,335 downwards.
GATAGATTCACATCTTGGCTCTCTGAATCTACCTTTTCCATAGCTACATGGCCTTGGAAAAGTCATTCTGATGCTCCTGAATCTCAGAAAATCACAGGATTTCAGATTTGGAAGGGATTTCAATTGCTATCTAATGAAACCCGAACTTGAAAAACTATTTCTTCCTATGAAAAATTTGAAAAGTGATCATTCAGGCCTTATTCAAAGATTTCTAATAGGAGAGAAGCCACTGGTTCTGGAAGCTGCAATTGTGCAACTCTGTGACAGAGTTCCAACTGTTAAGAAGTTTTTCCTTACACAGAGATTAATTTTGCTCCTTTTTAACTTCCATATTTTTAAATCAAACAGAACAAGAACTATCTTTGTGGGTGACAGCCCTGTAAGTACTTAAAGATAGCTATCGTGTCCTTTCATTTCCTTTTTTCTTTACTAAATAGTCCTAGACTCTCCAGTGAATCTTCATATGTTATTAACATAAAACCTTTTATCATCTTATCTTCCTTCCTATGGAAAATTTGTAGGCTTTCCTAATATATGGTACCTAGAACTCATCATAATTCTGTTGAAGTGGAATCATTCTCTCTGTGTCTGTCTCTATCTCTATCTCTATTCTGTGCCTCTGTTTCTGTCTCCCTCTGTTTCTCTGTCCACTTCTCTGTCTCTCTCATCTGTAAAATCGAAATGATAACTAACACAGGATTAACTCACTTGACTATTGTGAAGATTCAATGAAAAGATGTACATGACATATAATGTATTTGAAAAGTACTAAATAAAATAGAAGCTGCTATAATAATTATTACTTATTGATGACCTATTTGTATATGATAAAATTTCTCAGTACTTTATCAAGCTGTTTTTAGAAGACAGACTGGTAAGTTCTTTACAATTCAAGAGTACATCATCAAGTTAAAGGCTATTTCAAGGCAGCCTGAGTAACAGAAGTAAGAAGAGTACATGAGCTTGGAAAAAATATATAGCTGGTTGCCTGTTCTGACCTAGGAACTCATTGTAGACTTCCTTATATGAAGCAGAGCTCAGCTAAAGTGCACAAATCAAATATGAATACAAGAAATATATGACTGAAAATATAAACACAAAATATTTTTCCCCATTGCTGACCCAGTAAGATAGAGGATTCAGGGCAGATAGGAATAAATATGTTAAATTCAGATCATCTCTATATTCATAGTTGCAATTCTCTGATTTTATTTTTGGTTTGTTTTCAATTTTGTGATTCTTTTAACAAATTTTAAGAATTTCATTCTTTATTTAGTTGAGATTTGAAAAAATATTTCCTTTCTTTAACTTTTTTAAGTAACTATTATTTGGGTAGCCTTGATTTGTGTCTGTCAACTTTTCTCTGCCTCTTTGTCTCATTCTCTTTTCCCCTTCTCTTTCCACTATGTTAGATCCCAAGAATACAAAATGGATTAAAAAAACCCCAAAATCATATTTAGTTCAATTCTTTGATCTATGTAAGGTTCTAATAGTCTATAAAATGAATTGATTTTATTACTCAGTCTTTTCTTGGTAATTCTTTGTCTTTCTCAGGTTCATCTAGTTTGTAAATTAAATGTAACAGTATCATTTGTTTTCTTTTAAAAATTATTGCTTGCAGATCCCTTCCTACTCAAAAATGATCAAATGCTTCTCATTGGGTATTTCCTTGAATTAGCTGGCTAAGCTTTATAAAATATTTCAATTTGTAGTAGCATCTTAAATACTTTTGAATTTAAAATATAATAAACCATTCTCTTTATTTTCTCAAGAATACAAAGTAAGTCCTGATGTGGTGAATTGTGATTCATCATCTTATAAGATGGTTCTCCTTCATCCTTGTAATATTTCTTATTTGTTATTGACACAGTAAAATTTAACACTAAACGAAACTTGAAGAATGACTCCTTCTACCACAAGTACTTCTCCCTAAGCAAAATATGAATTCTATTGATCATTGATTTATTATTTTTACTCATTAGCCATTCCCAGTTCCTGTAGCATGGAATTCAGATTTTTGGATTCATTATCTTTTTTCTCTGTTATTCTGTGTCTTTGTCTCTCTGTTTCTTTGCCTCTCTATCTGTGTTTCACTGTCACTCTCTGTGTCTCTCTGTGCCTCTGTCTCCATGTCTGTCTGTGTCTCTCTCCAGACTATCAGATGGTGGAAATAATATAACTGCACAGTCTCTCCCCACTCCATCTGGGGATGCATAATCATACACACATTAACCACATCTCAGTCTAAAACCTGAGAGTAGAGGTATAAATAATGAGAAGAAAACACCAAAAGCAAAAGAATAATTGTGAGTTAAAAGATGTCTCAGACATTATT
>JAQQSK010013032.1:0-11636 GCA_028658325.1 Potorous gilbertii | reverse complement strand
CAATCTTTGTTTGGGGACTTCTGCTGTTCTTGTTTAATTGCTCAGTTGTGTCTGATTCTTTGTATTTCCCTCTGGTGTTTTATTGTCAAAAGGTATTGGAGTGGATTGCCATTTCCTTTTGCAGTGGATTAAGGCAAAAAGAGGTAAAATGACTTGCCCAAGATCACACAGTTTGTGAGTGTCTGAGGCTGGATTTGAACTTAGGTCTTCCTGACTTCAGGCAGTTAGGTTGCACAGTGGATAGAGTGCTGGGCCTGAAGTCAGGAAGACTCATCTTCATGAGTTCAAATCAGGCCTCAGACACTTACTAGATGTGTCACCTTGGGCAAGTCACTTAATTCTGCTTGCAGTTTTCTCATATGGGGTAGTAAAATGAGCTGGAAAAGGAAATATCAAACCATGCCAATACCTTTGCCAAGAAAACCCCAAATTGCATCAGGAAAGGTTGGACCAGACTAAAACAACTGAATGACAAAAAAACAAAAACAAAAACAAACTTCCTAATCCTAGTTCCATTATTCTGTGTACGGAGCTCATCCTATTTGAGTCTTGAAGCATCTTCATGTAATGGAAAGTTTGCTGTCTTTCAGGGGAAGAGACAGAAAATTTCCCTGGAAGCTGATAATATATTTCATTAGTACTTTGGGATTGTCTTGGATCATTGTATTGCTGAAAATAGCTGTCATTCACAATTCTTCATTCATTCATATATTCAACAGTATTGCTGTTATTAGGTAATGTTCTCTTGGTTCTGTTAACTTCACTATGCATCATTTCATGTAGATCTTTCCAGGCTTTCCCGAAATCATTCTACTTGTAATTTCTTATAGTACAATAATATTCCATTACAATCATATTCCATAGCTTGTTAACCATTTCTCAATTGATGACCTTCGGAAATCATCTATTCTTGAAGTAGTACTGGAAGTACTGGAAAATGAAACCTGATATTTAACAGGGCTGTTTTTTGGAGAGCCTTTGCTGAAAGATTTCTCATCATTGCCAGAAGCAATGATAAAGTTTGATATTTGTAGGAGAATATTGAGTTTTGGCTGTTCTCATGAGGGCCTCATAGTTTGTCCTAGATCAGAGATCCACATTTCAGTTCATTAAGTGATATTTAAATTTACTCATAAGAATAGGGGTTGGAGCTATGTCTCCTCCTTGACATGTAGCCATGTCCTAAGAGCACTAAGCTAGATGGCTCAGTAAATAGAGTGTTGACCCAGATGTCAGGAAGACCTAAATTCAAAGTTACTATCTCTGTGACCCTGGGTGTGTCAGTTAGCCTCTTTTTGCCTTAATCTACTGGAGAAGGAAATGGAAAACTGCACTAATATCTTTGCTAAGAAAACCCAATGGACCATATTGGCATTTAGGGATCATGAAGAGATCAAGCACAACTGAATGACTGAACAACAATAAGAACCATTACCTAAAACAGAAATCCCCAAAGAAGATGTTGGATCTAGATGTTTTATTCAAAAATCATCAAAACAATTACTTTTGTCCTAGCCTTTCTACCACACCCCCTTTCTCTGCTGCATTTTGCCAGTATTTCCATGGGGAAAGCAGTATATCTTCCAAATGCTGCTCAGGAGCTTCTGTCTTAATAACTTCTTTACTCAGACTCTACTATGTTTTGAGAAAATTGAGGAAACAAATCCCCTTCTTTCAAAAACATTAGGGAAGATATGCCTGTAGTTTTAAAGACTGGGAGTTCCTTCAGAGCAGGGATTGTCTTTTGCCTTTTTTTCTTTTCTGGTTCTAGTCATTTGGCTCTGCATCAATTGTTGCCAGTCTTCTTAGGTATTTTGAATATAATAATCGTAATTTCTTATGGCAGCATAAAATTCAATTACATACAAATTTTAAAGTATCCTTTTTTAAATTATGAACTTGAAAAACGTCAATGAACATAAACATTTTCTCATACAAAGAACAAAAATGAGAGCACGTATGGCTAATCAATCATGCCATCAATAAATATATATTAAGCATCTACTATGTGGCAGATCCTAGGGGTACAAAGAAGCTTCACAAAGCCATGGACCTTTGTTATATACATCTATTTCTAGAAGTGAAGATTAAATTTAATAGGAGAGTACCATCAATTTTCATGCTTATCTGTTGGTCCTCTTTGAGGATGATGGACAAATGAAAACCTGTATCTGCTTTTGTCCTTGTTTCTTTTTCCTCTTTTAAATGTACTTGAAAAACATTTAATCAATATTTCTTTATTTTCTTCTTTTCTTTTGTAACTTTGTGCATGTCTCACTCTACACTTAAAATCCACTGCCTCTTTGCCAAGTAGTAGGAATCATGCTTCATCATCAGACTTTTTGAGACATGGTAACACACTCCATTGTCAGTGTTATTAAATAATTATAAGAGATAAGTGTATTCCAGGTATAGGAAGTCAGTCAGTACAAATGTATGGAGATAAGAGATGTAATGTGACATGTAAGGAATAGTAAAAATGACAGTTTGGCTGACCTGCAGAGTGAGCAAAAGGGAGTAATGTATAATAAAGGCAGGTTGTGAAAGATTTCAAATACCAGAAGCATGTATATTTGAATTTAAAAATAATAGGCATACACTGAAGTTTATTAAATAGAAGAGTAGCATCAGCAGACCTGTGTTTTAGGAAAATCAGTTTGAAAGTTATGTGTAGGATGAATTCTGTAGGCAAGGCTCTTGAGGAAAAAAGATGCATTAGGAATATACTGCAATCATCCAAGGGAGAAATGATAAAAATTCTGAACTAGGGCGGTGGCCATATGAGCAGAGAGAAAAAATTAGATTTGAGAGATAGTATTTTGCAACTTAATGGATGTTCAAGTTGGAGGTGGGAGAGGAGAGGAGAGAGAGAAAGAGAGAGAGAGAGAGAGAGAGAGAGAGAGAGAGAGAGAGAGAGAGAGAGAGAGAAGAAAAGGGAAGAAAGACACAGAGAAATCTTAAGATTTCAACATACATTTTGATATTTCCTCAACAACCCTAACTTTCTAGTTCCTCAGTCTAAGACAACTAGAATAAGTGAAGCAACTGAGCTGATCGGATCTATTACAAATTTATGTTACCTAACCTCAATTTGGTCTAAACCCATCAGTCTTCTGGACTTCCATATTTCTGTTAAGGGCACCACCATACTTCTAATTTGCTATGTTTGTAACCTTGAGTAAGAGATGATATATGAACCGATTTTTCGATAGTGCTAGGGGTTCCATAGCATATCTCACACCTGGTGGTGAACAGAGAGAATATTCTAGGTACCAGGAGCCTGCATTATATGCCCTTACCTTGTAGTTCCAGCTTCTAGAATAAAGAAAGTCCTTATTCTAATCCATTTTATCTCTTTCTCTTCCAGACCCAGCACAGCGTCTTACTCATAGTAGACATTTAAAACATGTTTGTTGATTTGAATTGAAGGAGAAATGGAGTCATCTTGCCTTATTATATATATATAGGAAGTATGGGGATCTTCATAACATAGGCTCCTGTCAGCTCCCTCTCCTCCTACAGTATGAAGAGCTGCCCTCAGGGTACTGTAGCCCACAATGGGACATGTTAACCAGCTCTTGATTTTATGAATCTGTCAGGACATTTGCTGACAGTTCACCAGGCTGATTCTCTACTGACAGATTTCCCCCCCACCAAATCTGTTTCTCATAAACATCATGACATATTCTGAATGTAACCTAAGACACTGGGGACAGTTAAGTAGTATGGTTTTCTCCATAGCAGCTGTGCTTCCTTTTGGAGTGCAGAGAATCTTTCCAAGCTTCTCTCATTCCAAGCCTGTGGAAGCTTTAGGACAGAATGAGAATCTGATCCTTAAGGAGGACTTTGAAGTTTGTAGTGGGACAGAGTCTTGACTCTTTAAGGGTAATTTATGACTACTTCATGAACGTGAGGAGAAATTTAAAAGTGCTTATCTGAGGACAGGATTGGAGACAAAGACATCTAACTCTATCTTAAGATATTATTAATAATTATATATTATTAAGAGGAAAAATGACCCAGCAGATGAACAGTATTGGCTTCTAGAATAAAAGATAATAAAAGATATGCTCATGAAATTAAGTAGGTGAGTTTAAGGATGTCAATCTTTGTTATGATTTTAGATTCTATGATATTTACTGTATTTATAAATATTAGTTTATATTTTGAATTTTTAATTATTTTTTACTCTATTGATGCTTTTTTTTGTTTCACTTAACGCATACTAAATTTTGTTCCAACCTTTCATCTGCATTCTGTATGTGTCTATAGCTTTTAAATATATTTGTTGTATACAAATGTTTGTCAGATTTTGTTTTCTTATCCATATTACTACTGTCTTTCACTTTATATGACTATTTAATCCATTCACACTTAATGTTATCATTGTTAGGTTTCTGTTTTTCTTCACTTATTTCTTTTGTCTTGATTTTTATTCTCTCCTCAGAACTTATCCTCATAAGGCCCTTGAAAGCAGTATATTTTTCTCTTTGTATTCTCAGCACTTAACACAGCACCTGGCACATAGTAAGTGCTTAATAAATGCTAGTTGACTACCATTACGTTTGATTACACTGCACATATGAGAGGAAAAACCCAGAAAATACTGTGCTTGTCCTATGTTGAGAGAAATTCAGTTGTTCTGGTCTGTTGTAATGCAGGTATGAATGCTCATACTCTATTGGTTATTTTTGTGAAAAGAAGATTTTTTTTGTTTTTATTCATTTTCCCAATCTATCCTGATTACACTGGAAAATAATGAAATACTAGTTGACATTTACACGATGCCTTATGGTTCACACACTGCTTTACTTTACTTCTTATTATCCAATGGGATCTTCCCAGTATTCCCATGAGTACATATATTACTATCTCCATTTTATAGAAGAAGTGAGGCTGAGAGTGGTTACGTAGCTGGCTTTGTCACACGGCTAGTCAGCGGAACTGTTAGGCCTTGAAATCCAGGCTTTCTGATTCCAAATATATCACTGTTTTTACTTCAGCACCGTTTTGAGATTTCAGAAGCAGAAAGGTACAATCGATAAAATACTGGATTTCTGCCCTTTAGCTGTATGACTCTAGGCAAATCACCTTTTTGAACCGCAGCTTTATCATCTGCAAAGTGGGGAAATTAATATGGATAGTACCTACTTATTAAGCTCATTTTAAGACTCACATGGGACCATCTATATGTATGTGTATGCATGTATACACACATGTATATATATATGCATGTATACACACATGTATATACATGTGTGTAAAAACTTCGCTAGTCTGAAAATATTATATAAATTTTAGTTATTATTAATGTGGCTATTTATTTCTTCATTTTGATTTCTAGGAAAAGAAACATAAAACTCACTTGAGAAGCTCCCTTGTTGAGAATTGAATCTCCCTTTTTAAAAATTCTGTTTACTTTATAAGCTGCTTACATTTTTATTGCTTTTCCTTCTTCGACCCAGACAGAAGAAATGGTCTTTCTGAAGGACTCTCACCAATCCCCTCATGAGGCAACAATGTCATTCTATAAATGGTGGGGTGGGGTGGGGTGGGATAGAGTGGAAGGGTGGAAGGGTAAAGAACATTGAAAATGATTATTTTCCCAAGCATGGCTACTCCCTCGATAAAACTGGCTCTGCTCCTGAGTTCTTGCCCTGGAGGTCAGCTCTAAAATGAATTGAATTGTGGCAGTAGAAGTTTTTGGATGAATTTTTTGACAGTAGACAGTAGCTCATTGGGTGGTCACCTTCCTGCATCTCAGGCAATTTCTGAGAACCTACAGCTATTCTAGGGCTTCCATTTTGTGCCCCCTCAAAGTTAAATAATTCTCTATCCCAAAGCCACAAGGCTTAGTGGGGGGTCTATGAAGAAGCCTAGCTTGCTTTCATGAACTTCTTGAGGGATTATTGTTGTGATTAGGGGAAAAAATCCTATAAAGTAGGAATGTTCTTCATTGCATTATTGTCTTGAGCTGACACTGTGTTAGAAGTTTGTGGAAATTCTGGAAGTTTTTTTAAAAAAGAGACCCTTTCTGTTTTAGTAAAAGGCAATGTGGTGTAAAGAGTGGAGATCTGGCTTTGAAGCCAGGAAGTCCTGTCTCTATCACATACTAGTGTGAGCCTAGACAAGCCATTTCCTCTCAGTTCCCCTACAGTACTCTCTTAAGATTGTAAATTCAGGAAAAAGGTTGTGAATGGAAAGATATATATATATCTAAAGACAGAGAGAGAGAGAGAGAGAGAGAGAGAGAGAGAGAGAGAAAGAATTTCACACCTTGCAGTAGTTCATGCCACTGAAATCACAGGTTTAGTTCAGACCCTTATCTCTTGTCCTTTACTACTAATGTGACTTTAGGTAATTCAATTTTACCTCTGTAGGTTTCTGTTTAAATCAGAGGGCTGGATGAACTTGGAGGTCCTTGGGTGAGTTAATTCTATGATCCTTTGTCTAATTCTTTAATCTAATCCTTTTGTCTAAGACTAATCTTTTGTCCAAAGTCTAGGAAGCAAATGGAGGCCAAAACGTAAAACTTGTCAAGGTCAGATGTCTCTGTAACCTAGCCAAACCATCTTCCTTGTCACTCTCCTCCCCCTGGCTCCCTACCTACTCTAACTTGCCTCTTCTTTTGAAAATAGCAGTTTTCAGTGAAATCGTTTGATTAGACTTTTCTCATGGAGTTGATCCCAATGTCAGGATATAAGATCAAGCCTTTTTAGACTAGATTTTTTATTATTTCCCCCAACCTTCCTAAAAGCATCCTCTAACCATTGCCTCACTTCAGGGGCCCTTTATTACCTTCAGAATACAGTATAATGTCCTCTTTTTGACTTTCAAAACCCTTCCTAACCTAGCCCCTTCCTACCCTACCAGTCATATCCCTACTAGGGTAATAGTTTCAGGTTCCTAAGTTCCTCATGAGAAGGGACTGTCTTTTGTCTCTTTTTGCATCCCTAATACTTAGCACAGTGCCTGGCTCATAGCAGGCAGTTAATAAATATTTACTGAATTGAATTGAATCCTGGGATCTAAATACACATCAGCGTGGAGAGCCTGTGATTGAGGGGCCACCAGGTTGCCTAAGAAGGGGTAAACCTGACCAGATATGAAATGGAGTAGGTCAAAGTTCCATTGAAGCTTAATAGTGAAATTAGGCCCTGGACTTGCCTCTGAACTTCCAGCCTAAGTAAGTTTGGGAGACCCAGTCTTTCAAAAAAGGGAACAAAGAAGGACAAAAACCAAAAGCTTAGGTTTGGCTTATGTTAAGTCTCCTTGAAGGAAAAGAAAGGTACTCAAGGCACAATGTAGATTTTGTCTAGGATGCTCTTTATTTCATCCCAGCAAAAGAAATACTTAAAAGTACTCTTAAGTAAGCATTAACAATAACTCATAACTCTTGTTATACTATTCTGGGAGGATCACACTTAAAAAATCAAAGCAGATAGCAGGAGGAGAGGGAACTGGTTAGTGCATGAGAACTTTGTATATGCTAACTCTACTTTTTATGAAAGGTGGCATCTATGTTTTTGGGTTCAGCGGTGTGGAAGAAGTTGGTGGGTAGTGATAATGCAAAAAATATAAGGAAAAGAGTATCAATAAAATAGGAAAAATATACTTAGCCAGGAGAGTAAAAAGCAAATTTAGAAAAGGACATAGACACGTTACTACCATGTTAAATGTCATGTTCATCTACAGAATATCTCAAACTATATTTAATTAAAACATACAGTTTCATATACAATTCTTATTTTTCTGTGGCTAAGTTGCACATTACATAGAGCACTGAAGTTAGGAAGATCTGAGTTCAAACATGTCCTCCAATACTTATGAATTATGCAACCTTGAGCAAGTCACTTAGCCTCTGGCTGCCTCAGTTTCTTTATTTGTAAGATGAGACAATATTTGCACCTGCCCGTTAGGGCTATTGTGAATATAAAATAAGATAATATTTATAAAATACTTTGCAAACTTTAAGGAACCATATAAATGCTAACTTTTATCTTTGTGAATATAAATATTTTAAAGGTTTATTAAGTTTATAACACAAAATTAAGTTTTTTTCTGTACTAAATGATCAATTAAGTTTGAGATTAAAATAGTCATACAAAATATTTTAAAACACTCATAAAGAATTGAGGAGAAAATGGGAGAGAGAGCACAAAATATTCATCTTTTCCCTACTTTCCCCATATTCTTTTCTCATAAAGTTAAGTTCAGCATTTCAGTGTTTGAAGTCTGTTCTAACTCCAATGCCTATGGGTTATACTCTTAAAGATTTTTCTTGCAGATTTTAACAAATTTACAGGTCATAAAAACCTGGAAGGAATAATTAATGTTTGAAAAGACAGCAAAAACTGTTTAGTTTTTCTTCTTCTGTTGTGTCAATTGTTTTACTAAGTTCTGAAGAGGAACTCTGACCCTGAGGAGTAAGCAAGGGTGGTAGAGGATTCTCAGTCTCTGGTGCTTCAGCTCCTTCTTTTAAAATTGATAACATAACCTTATATGCCTATCTGGTTTCCACCCTAAGCTCTATCATCTTGTGAAATTGATCCTGCTCACCACAATAGCTGAAAATTCCCACCACAGTGGCTGATACAACTTTATTTATGCTCTGCCCCAGAGCTTTTCTATTGAGAGCAAACACAAATGAGATAGTCTGTTCACAGGCATAATCAATGATGGTACACAATGTCTCATCTGACCCACTTTTGGATTTACTCTTTTCACAGTTTGGAGAAATGTTAACACTTACTAGTTTTTTGAGTATCAGATGTTTGAGCACTTCTCTGAATCTTATCACAAGCCGGTGTTTGATCTTTGCCTTTACATGGTCTTTCTGATACATACGGTCTTGAAAACTAACCAGTTGTTTTAGAAGGCCCATTACACAATCATCAACTTCTTTACTAAGCATTTGACTGCAGTAATTTCTAAATCTCCTACTATGGATCTTTGAAAAAGGAGAAACTGGCTGTGTAACAATGGGCAAACTTCCACATCCTGTTGGATTTCATTTAGGAGTTCTTCTGATGTGTTTCTAAGAGATATTACTGTTTTCTCTCTTCTCACTCTTTCAAAATAATCTTCAGGGATGTTGACTTTTTGGTCTTTGGGACTTCTCTTTGCTTGCCTTTCTTTATTAATGGAGAACTGGAATCCAATGTGTTATGAGGATTTCACTGATGATTTTTGTCACCGATGCTACCAATTCTTTGCAAAGTATTGGTACTGCACCAACAGAAACTACAATAGGTTTGTAAGATTATTTTGAATTATGTGAATACTGTTTTCTTCAATGCATGAAGCTTTCCTACCATATCTCACTTCACTGGAATCTTAATCTTGTCAAACTTTTTGGGAGTAATCCCTGGTTGCTATTTAGAGTGAAATTCTCATGACTATGGTCCATTTCTTCTGTCAGAAGTCGGTGTACGATTAATAAGTTCTTCAGAATCCTCTGGTTGGTGTTTAGATAAATATCTTGAAGGGTCCAATTTGTTTTTTCTTTCAGAAGTAACTGCCAGATAAGGAAATTTCAATATCTTTAATCCTTGGTGGCTACTGGATCATGAGAGTTTCATTTTAGGCTTCCTTTTCTTTTTCTTGTTCTTTCTCAATTCTTCCTGGTCAATTTCACACACATTGTTGGGTTTTTTTCTTTTTAGAATTCCAAGCTATTTGATTTTCTTTGTTGTAAACATTGGTAGTTAGAACTTCAGGTGATGAGAATGATGCATTAACTTTCTTAGGGTTTAATGATGAATCACTTTTCTTTATGTTTGCTTGTGAAGTAACATTTTCAAGGGCTGATGCTTCAGTGGTTGTTGACCAAACAACATAACCCATTGGTGGCCAAGAATCCCCCTCTTATAGAAGAAGGCAATTGGTATCATTCTCAGGCTCAGAAGTAGCTCTTTCAGCTTTCACAACTAATTCTTTCTTTGATAATGTAGGTTTCACCCCTTCTCTTTTGAGGGATGTATCACTAGCAGTGAAGCTCAAAGGTCCCCACTTGGGTTGCTCTTTTTTATTTCTGGTATGTCACTGTTCTCAGAACCTTGCAGTTTAGGAAAATCCAACAGCTTCAGTTTAAATTCGAGTTTGGAAGAAGACCCATTTTTTTCACCTAGTTTTAGGTTTCCTTTCTGCGCATTTATGGTAAACCTCTGATTTAGAACCACCTTCAGTGTGGGTAGAAATTTGTTGGGAACCTTTAGCTGGTTTTATATCAGAGGATGAATTTCCTTCAGTCCCTTTATTGTTTAATTTTTACTTATCACATGTTATTCTTTTTTTAAACAGGCTTTTAATTTTTTGTGGGAACGAACAAACTAGTTCATTTCTGGATTGAACTATTCACATATTACTATAACATTTAGGGTGATTATAATCCTACTGTGAGCCATGTAGTGAACAAATACTCTGTGTAGACACAGATAAATGAGAAGAGGTGCAGTAGTAATCAACAGCAATATTAGGAGATAAATATTGAGATGAGAAAGGTGAAGGTCCAAGAGATACATCTTTGGTATATGTCTTCTGTCTTGTTTTCAGGTTCACCTCTTCACTCCAAGGCCATGGCAGAAGAGGGATAGGGGGAGGCCTCAGCCTCCCGCCCCGGGGAACCCACAGAGGAACAAAGGCACCTTCCCTCTTCCTTTCTCCTCCTCCACCTTCACTTCCCCTTTTCACATTGAGGCTACAAAATAAAATTTAAATAATTTGAATGATTCAATAAGTGTAGGGTATAATAGGCACCGGTTCTGCTTGGCCAGGGGTCAGAGTGGAGTGTTCAAGATAAAAGGCAGACTGATATTTTTGGGTCTTGGGAAGGGGATCTCGACAGCATTTTGTGTGAGATCAAGAACCACTTTCATCCCATCACCAAATGATGTCTTTGTCAGCTCTGCTGTCATCTCTCCTCTGTACATGTCCTTCAAAGGTGGAACATGTGGCATAAAGACACATCAAGGAGCCTAGGACATTCTGGAGAGGTTTTACTTCCTCAGTGTTCTGGATTGCATTGTGTCCTGAATTACAATCCTGCCATTTTTCTTCGGATCTTGGGAACCGTGTACTGTTTGAGAGAATGATTTAAGTAGGCCCAGATGCTACTAAAACAATGTGGTAGACAATTTGTTTTCAGAGCCCTTACGCCCTCATTTCTATGTTTTCTTCCTCTTTCCGGTTTCTCTTGACCTCATCAGGCCCCCTTGCCTATGTGTGCCCCACGTCTCTGGTTGATCCCTATACAGGCATGGTTTTAATCAGTGTTGAAACATGTTATACATACTGTGGTTTGTTGGTTAACAACTCACTGTTTTTGTGAATCCCAGACCATAACTCCCTTCCTAGGCCCCCACTCCCTTCCACATGTTGTGTGCCTCATTAGATTGTAAACTCCTTGAGAGCAATGACTGTACTGCCAGTGATTGGCATAATGTATCCTTGGTACTTGATAACAATTCAATAAATCCTTTTAAATAATTTATTTTGTTAGGGTTTAGAGTTTAGGCTCTGCCCACCCAGGGATACCAAAACTGTTTGGGTTTCCTGATGTGTTCTGGTGGAACCATCTCAAAGAATTCAGAGTCAGACCACCTCTAATCCAAGTGTAGGCGTTTATTAAGATGGAA
>JAQQSK010013031.1:0-11638 GCA_028658325.1 Potorous gilbertii | reverse complement strand
ATAAAATCTTAATTTTAAGGAAGTGATTGTAGAACATTTATAAATAAATAAAATAAAAAAAAAACTTGTTCCCAAAAACTTGTTCATGAAAATAACCTTCTATGTTCTTATTTTTCTTCCCTTTTCTGGGCATTTTCCCAGCCAGTTACTTCACTTCTGAGAGTCTCTGTCCACTGCTGGCCTAAGTTTGCCCAGCTAATGCTTGGGATCTGAGATTCTAATGCTGCTCCTCAGCCTTAGGGCTTTTGGGGGCAGGCTTGGCTGCCATTCAGGGTAAGATTAAATCAGGTTCTTAGTTGGGGGCAGGGCCGCCTCCCAGGCTCAGTTCCCTCAGGGGGTTTATGCAGAGACCTTCAATAATGGAACTCCTGCCTAACTCCTGCCTGCTTTGGGAGCCTCTGGCCGCCTGCTGCCTCTGCCTCTGCCTCTGCCCCTGCCTCCCTGGGGGCCTGAGTCCCAAAGACATCCTGCTCCCCTCTCAGCCTGTCTCTCTCACTGACCTGTGAGTCTGTGGGTGGAGGGACCTTCGTGGCCACTGGAGATTCCGTCCCTGAAGCCTGCTTGGATCTGCTCCCTCCTCTCAGTGCCGCACGTCCAGGGCAGGGCAGGGCTCTGCTCCCATCCGGGGCGCGATGGACCTTTGGGTTCGGTTTTTCAGGGCTCTCTGGAACAGAAATCTCCTTCACTGTGTTGCTCCACAGCTTCCACTGTTCCAGATTTTGTCAGGAGTTCTTTTTAGAGGAAATCCATAGACTGTTGGTTCGGAACTAGCATAGGTGAGTCTTTCTATTCCGCCATCTTGGCTCCGCCCCCCACCCACCAGCTCTTAAAGGATATCAAGTACTACTCCCAACCCAGTGTTGTCTCTCAAGCCTGAGAACTCGATCAGCTCCACGATTCCCCCAGGGAATTTAGGATGAGGGCTCCTACAATGGATGCTGTGCCATAGCAAATTCTGCCACCCTGGGCCTGGTGGTGCCAGACCATGTTCCCTTTTCACGTAGGTGAAAGAGTTTTCTCAGTGACCTTTGAAGCTGCTTTTGGCATTTCTGGATTGAGGGATCTGGAAACCGAAGATGCTGGCAGATATTCCTGTGCACCTTGAGGCTTGCTGTGGTACTGACCCTCCCATGTGGCCAAGGCTGGATTGTGCTCCTCTCTGTGCCTGGTGTGATGGATTTTTCCTGTTTGCCTTCCAGGCTGCTTTTGGCTGGAAATCTTTTCACTGTGTTGTTGTATGGCTTCTTCTGCTTCAGAATTTGTAAAGAGTCATTTTTAAAGGTATTTTATGGGCTGTTCGGGAAAGCTTCTACTAGTCTGTCTTTCTACTCCACAATATTGGCTCTGCCCATCAATTAACTTCTACAAAGATCCTATAGGAAAGATCAAAAAAAAAAATGTTCTCTCTCACCCACCAAAAACAAAACAAAACCAAACCAAAGATATAAACAATACTGGGAGATGTGTTGGCCCTACTGCAAACAGACTCAGTATCTGGTGAGAAGGACCCTATACTTAACTGATTATTATAAAATTTTGCCTTTTCCAATCTGGGTTTTATATTTCTTGTCCTAATATTAATTTTCTTCTTTTGCAGAGTCCCTACCAAATAATTTCCTGCTGTTCGAGGCATAAACAATGGAATTGTACTTTTTCCTTTCCGCAATGAGATTGTTTTCGAATTCTTTGTTAACGGATCTTCACCAGATTTGGCTGCTATGGCTACAGACAAATTCTGCTACTAGATCTAGTTGGTGGATTTTGGATGCTTTGTCTGCTCTTTGTTACTTCATAGATTAGTAACTGTTCCATGTGTACATAGTTCTTCATTGAATATCAACAAAGGATAAATTTAAGGGACAAGAGAGGGGAAAAAATCACTGCCATGAATTTATAGACACATATCATCTGGATTGGGAGAGCACTCCCAACATCTGGAAGCACACAGTAGTTTCTGCCTCCCTCACTGGCAGTGATGGTGAATGCACATTCAGTTATTGATCAATGACTAATTAAGAGACTTATGTTTTCATTACCACTTGTAAGTCATTTGGAAACAGTCACAGGATGTATGGACATATCCTGAATTTGGTCAAACAATTATTCAATTATTCTTTTCACAAAGCAGATACATGGATTAGAACCAAAATGGTTGTATTGTATGCTCCAAAGAAATAAAAAAAAACCTGGATCTCATTGACCAATTTCTCAATTTCATATGTTGATGCATGTATTATATGTGCATGTATGTATGCATGCTTCCATATACCTACGTACATGCATGTAGCAATATCAAAAGTAGTTACTTGTTGTCCTATAGTATGTGCAAAAGAGTATTTCACTTAAGTAAATTTTTCACATAGCCAAAACTGACCTTTGTTATTCCACAAAGGGAACCATATTTTTGGTGAAAAGCAATTCAATTTTATTTTTCATAACTACACAGCTGATAGATTCATTTCATCATCAGGACAATGGATCCTAGTGTATTGGTAGATATAATGACATATCTATATGATTTCCTGGATAAGGGAACTTTGTCAGAGATGAAAAGTGATTGGGTTTTAGTGAGGTCAAGACCAGTTAGATGGGAGACAGTTTCAAAACTGTAACTTGTTTATGAATGCACTTGTGTGATGGCATGCATGATATTTGGTTAGAGAGAGCAAGGTCTGGAAGATAAGGGTTAAACTCATTAAAGACGATATTTATAGGAACTCAAGGTAATGATAGAGAGTGCTCTTTGATAGCTAAAAACAGTTATATTAACTTAGGTTTGTATACAATAGATTTTTCCTCCCTTTTGATACCTTAACGTTCTGGAACGAAAAATAATAAAGCTATCTTTATCTGGTAAACATTTAGAAAGTAGAGCAACATGATAAATGTTGGTAAGGGAAATTTTAGGTGTATATAAATAATTATTTTCCCACTATGTTAGTTGTGAATATAACAACAAAAAGCCATATATGTCAGAAATATTCGTGGCATAAACTCTGCACAAATATTTATGTAGATCAATATTGCATTGCATATATAATATAATAAACCTAGTATTATAAAATACTCTAAAATTTTGTGAAAAAAAAATAATAATTTAAAATAATCAACTACCCTTCACCAAAAGCTCTGTCTTAAACATTACTCTTTTCACCAGTTAAACAAGTCTCTCTAAAACTAAATTAACCAGCAGGCAGGTTCTTCCTGAGTCAGATTAGTGCACATAGACCCAAACTACCTTCTTTAAAGAGAGATATATACACATACTCACAAATGTACATACACAAATATATACACACATATATGTATATAAGCTTATATGTATGTGCATATGTACATATGTACACATATATACAGACATATACACATATATGCAAATCCAGATATATCTACGTATATTTGGATCTCTCTCTATATATGTATATATCTGTATATATGTGTGTGTATGCATTAATGCATACATGTCTGTGTAAGTGTGTATTATATATGGAATGAAGGCAAAATTGATATTTCCCTTACTACAATATCATAGTGGCTTCAAGGATATGAAAAAGGGTAATACGTCCTGCCTAGGAGAGTTTAGTCATGGCTTTTTAGTTCCCGACTGCTTATTTTCCTTCTGTTTCTTTCCAGAGCACAGGAAATTTAAAAGTGATCCTGAGATGGACATTTCTGGGATTGGAGAAAACATTATGAGGTAGAGTCTTCAGAGTTTCTGGGTCTCTCAGTCAAAGATGATGGGTAGCCGGTGAATTTTCCACATTGAATAAGATGTCAACTAGCAGAAGGAAGGTTTGTGGTATGGCTTGACTGAAAACCTGAACAAGGAAGGAATAGTATGGACAGTGCTGAATCAATGTGAAAGTGAAGTTATGATTCATGAGTCTCACAAAATGATTCATTTTGGGATGTTTTAAAATATCACCCTCCTGGAAGAGTATAATGATACTTTAATGAATTACACTTTTCTGCTCATTAATTTTTTTATCTTTGACTTTATTTATAATATATATACGTATATATACATACATACACACACGAATATATGTACATATACACATATATGTACATATTCATGTACACTATTGAGTCTCCTTTCTTAAGTATTTATTTTGCATGGAGAAAATATATTTGTGTGATGAAAACAAATAGACTAGAGCTAGAACTGGATGTACCCTTATTTAAAGAGAAGAGAGAATCTAGGGTACTCTTCTGGAATTTACACTAGATAAAATCTAGGATACTCTTCTGGAATTTACACTAGACCTTTGAGAGACCCTTTATTATATAAAGAGAAGGCAAAAGATTTAGCCCTACTGGCCCCAAAGCAACAGGAGTGGTGACTATTGTTATTACAGATTCTTAATTAGGTTCATATGCTTCACAGTGATATGTGAATCACTAGCAAGGCACTATATTTGCTTTTCTCAGAGGCTTACTGGAAACTTGAAATCAAAATTTGTTGGGAAGACCATGTATAGAGCAATCAACATCTCAATAGTCATTTACTAATGGAAGAATAAAATAGAAAATTAAAAAAAAATAGAATACTTCTAACCTACCCAATTTCTTATAAACTCTAAATTAAACAAAGAAACCACAACTTCAATGCAACAAAAGGGAAATTCATGCTTCCTAAGCAAAATGGAAGAAAAGGACTGATACTGTCACATTTTATGATAAACATGTTAAAAACATACAAATATACTTTTAATATACTATTTTATTGGACAATGATAATAACAGATAGGCAAACATAATTAGTTTCATTAAAGATAACTTTTATTGGTACATCTCTGGATTGAGTCTATGAAATTGCCAAGATTAAAAAACGTAACAAAATTTCTCTGTGTTCAATATTCATGTGAATTCATCCAACAATATGTCAACAGATGAGCATCAAACAAATTGCTGAGGATGAAAAGCAAGCTTGTTTACGTGAACTGAGGGGTTGATGCTACTGATAAAATATTAAGTTATTATAGAAATTTCAGCAAGTTCCTCCTTTTGAATTCCAGAGTTATAGATCTGTAGATGATAGAAACCATACAATACAACACTGCAGGCTACAAAAAATGTATTGCTTACTGAATACTTGGAAAGACGGCAGTTAAGCATACAGAATTATATACAAGAACCTCAGTATTCTTCAAAAACTAAGGGGTGACAAATTCCCGTAATTACAAATATAGTGCACAAATATTCTTGATAACTCAGCAAATATACTTATATTAGAAGTTTTCACAGAATGAACGACTGTCCATAATTGCTTGAATATAATATTCTCTCATACAAATTTCAAAATAATATTTTTCACTGAATGATATCACATCAAATATTCTTAAAAGTGCCTAGAATAAGAAAAAAACTTTCAAATTATAGATGCCAAAAAAAAAGAAATCAGAACCATGTGGGAACAGAAAGAAAGACATACCATTCCTTTCTCTTACTGCAGTTGTCTGAAAGATTCTTTCAATGAGTCAAGAAAAGCTAAATCTACTTTCTGAAACGTTTCAACTATGAACACAATCATTGTGTCTACCTGCTCAATAATCTCTTGAAAATGAAACATTACAAAATAGACATCATAGTTTCTTTTTTTTAATACCCTGATATTTTTCCAAATTTCGAGAATCTAAATCGCAAGATCTGGGCATAATTATAGTGAACATAAAGAAAAGAACAAACATAACTGGTGTTATCATCACAGCACTTTAGAATTTGGTCCTCAAAACAGATCCATAAAGTAGTCATTATATCCTGAAGTATATCCCAAATATTAGAAAACTGGGTTTCAGAAAGTGAAAGTGACTTGTTTCCAGTCAAAAGTATAGTAGATGTCAGAGTCAGAATAATACCATATCTCTCCAAAGAACTATATAGCCTGTCCTTGAAAATCTTCAATAATAAGATAAATACTAACCCTTCAGAAATATCATTCGATATTTGGACAACACTAATTGTTAGAAAAATTTGCCTTATGTGCCACTTGACATTTTTCACCCATCGTGCCTTAATTTCCTTTCTGGAGCTCAACATAATAGGTCTACAACATTACATCCCTCATTGATCTACTTTCAACTCTGGGAAGACAATTCTAATACCTCTTTTTCTGCTTTCTCTTCATTTTCACTTGGGAATTATATTCAGCATTATGGTTTTATTATTTCTAAAAATGTGATTCTCACACTAAAATTTCTAGTCCGATCTCCCTTTGTGCTTCAGATTTATGTCTTCAAATGTTTTAAGTACATCTCCACTTGGATGTTCCACTATTACATTTCACTCTATAGCCAAAACAAATTCCAGTGTGTATTATACAATTTTTGTTCATCCTTCTGTCTCAATTTATATGACACCATCAAATTAACCTATATTTGGAACCTTGGAATGATCATTTTTGACTCTTACTTTTCTCACTCCTCATATACTCAAGCAGTTACTAAGTTCTGTCAATTTCAGTTCAACAATATAGATCTCATTAATCCCCTATACTTATTGCTTCTCTTTTTATAAAAATTTCATTAAATTATTTTATCAGTTTTCAGTGTTCTACAATAACTTCCATATATCTTAGATTTTTTTCCCTCCCTCTCCCTAAATTCCCGCTTCCTCTTCACTCCCTCCCTGAGACATTATACAATTTTATATAGGTTCACACATGCATTCCTATTAAATGCATTTTCACCTTAGTCTTGTTGCATAGAAGAATTAAAATGGATGGGAGAAATCATAAAACAAAACAAAATTCAGAAGAAAATGGTCTGCTTCATTCTGCTTCATTTCATAGTTCTTTCTCTGGATATGGAAGGCATTTTGGCTCAAGGGTCCATTGGGAGATTTAAGTGCTTGCATTACAGTGTAGTACTAAATCTACCAGAAAAATTCCTCGCATAGTGTGGTTGTTGTTATATACAAAGTTCTCCTGGTTCTGCTCCTTTCATTCAGCATCAGTTCATATAAGTCTTTCCAGATCTCTCTGAAATCTGCCTATTCATTGTTTCTCATAGCACAATAGTATTCCATTATATTCATACACCACAGTTTATTCAGCCATTCCTCAATTGAGGGGTATCGCCTTCATTTCCAATTTTTGGCCACCACAAAGTTGCTATAAACATTTTTGTACATGGGACCCTGTCCCATTTTTACGATATCTTGGGTATACAATCCTAGAAGCAGTATTGCTGGGTTTATTGTTTCTCTTTTACCCAGGAACCCTGCTGGTCTTCCCCTCCCAGTTTGTTTGTTTTTTTTTTTTTAATTAAAGGGACCATCGCTTGAGTAATTACTTAAATTCGTTGAATGGGTCTATCTCCTTCAAAGTGAGAATATGATAAGACCTCAGCCTGAAAGGGCCATTGCATCCTGGACCATCTCGAGTCATCCTGATGAATATCAGGCCACTGTACCGATATGGCTCAGAAGAAGAAAGTGAGGTTAGTGAGCCTGCACAGTCCTCTCTCACTCAAATTAAAGTCAATTGCAAGTCATGTCATCATCTAGATGTCATGCTCCTTCTCGAGAACGAAGGACTAACAGAACAACAGCAACACCAACAACAGTATTTACAAAGATTGCCTTCCTTTTAAAGGTCCTAATTATTTTTGTTTAGTCATTTCAGTCATGCCCAATTCTTTATGACACTGTTTGGGTTTTCTTGGCAAAGATACTGGGGTGGCATGCCACTTCTTTTTGCAGCTCATTTTCAGATGAGGAAACTGAGGCAAACAGTTTTAATAACTTGTCCAAGGTCACACAACTAATAAGTGTCTGAGGGCAGATTTGAATTAGGATCTTCCTGATTCCAAGCTTGGTGTGCTATCCACTACACTACCTTGCTCAGGGGTGGGAAACCTGTGGCCCTTCTTGGACACATGGGCCCTTCTAGGTCCTTGAATCTGGTCTTTTGACTGAGTCTAAGTTTTCTAGAACAAATTCTTTTATTAAGGGGATTTGTTCTGTAGAGTTTGGATTCAGTCAAAGGACTGCACTTGAGGAACCAGAGGGCCAAATGTCACTTCAAGACCACAGGTTTTCCACCCCAGACTCAGCTCACCTTTGCTATTGTTACTGTCTACCAGAATTATTTGAATGCATTCTTAGCAGGCCTTCCCACTTCAATACTTCCTTCAATATATCTTTCTTTTTAGCATTCAGTTGATCATGTTATTCATTTAGTCAAATATACTCATGATTTTCATATCTTTTAATAGTTTTATGTAACATTGCATTGTACATATCTCCCTACTAGACTAAAAAAAAATCTTTGAATTCAAATGCTGTGTCTAATCCTACTGCTATTTTGCTTTCATTAAATAAATAAAGCATATATTAAGTACTTAACAAATGTATCTTTTCTTTTTCCCTGTCTTGTATATGCCCACTGTTTTCTTTACTCCAGGTTCAACATTCCCAGCTATTTACACCAAGCATTGGATGACATGATATCCTTTCTCCTTTTTTTATCTTGTGTGCTTTCCTTTGAATATTCAATAGCTTGCCAAAGCCCTTCCTAAACTATGATACTGCAAAATGCACAGAGGTTTTCAATGTTGTCTGTCTGGAATATAATAAAATGAGATTAACACTTCTTTTATTCTGACAGCTTGATGCTTAACTTCATATTATATTTGGCTTCTATGTCATGGAATACTCTGTTATCACGTACTGCTGTATTAATGATATTTTCAGGAAGAATAGCACGAAAATAATTTCAGCTTGTATGCTAATATTGATATCTAAACATGTAAATGTAGGACAATTCAGAGAACTTGGAAAGGATCTCTCATTTAAATCACCATATTCTTTCATAGTTGATAAGGTGAAGGAGAAAGAAGAAATGGGGAAAATTATAAAGGAAAACATGCTTCAAGAAAAGAAATATGATAGACCAATTATATTGAAGCTTCAAAACTTTATGTCATGAATAGTTTCTTTAAAAAAAAATTATTGGGGGTGTGGATGGCAGAATGAAACCAAGAAGTTACCTGTGGTCTCTCCAGTTTTCCTCAGAAACAATTTTAAATCCAGCCTCAATATGGATTCTGTAGTGACAGAACCAACAAATAGTTGGAGTGAAACAATTTTCCAGCTAAAGATAATTTATAAAGGGTTAAGAAAAGGTATTTCTCACTTGGGTAAAAGTAGAGCATACCCCACACAGATGGTATCTGGGAAAATCAGCAGGAGACTCAGACACAGAACAGATCAGCAACCGTGGTTTGTTGGTACTGTCTCAGCAAGCCATTGCCACAACAGCCCAGGTGATAGGTCTCCAGTCCCAGTGCAGAAAGCAAATTACCAGCTCTGGAAACCAGGAAAGAACAGGCCAACTAAAACAGGCCACTCCATCTGCCCATGCAGTGGGCAAGCCTCAAGTACCAGAGGACTGTATAGAGAAAATCAATGACCTGGCCCCAATCACACAATTGGGCATTAGGGGTCCCTGTGCCCCAGGTGCAAAACTCAATTTTCAAGTTCATGAAGTAGGCTGAAAATTAATAAAAAACAGGAGAGAACCCTGACCATAGAAAGTTACTGTGGCAACAGCGAAGTTCCAAATACAAACACAGAAGAAGACAACATGCCTACACGTGAAATCTCCGAGGATTATGTGAATTGGCCTCATATCCATAACGTATTCTTGGAAGAGCTCATAAAGTTCCTAAATGTTTAATAAGAAAGTTAAAGGAAAAATTGTGAAAAGAATTGAATTTTTAAGGAGAATTATAGAAAAAGAGTAAAACACTCGGGAAAAGAAAACACCAAAACTGATGGAATAAAACAACTCCTTAAAAAGAATAAAGTTGGGCAAATGTAAACAAGAATCCAGTTAACCACTCCTTTAAAAGTAGAACTGACCAAATGATAAAAGAGGTACAAAAGCTAAATGTAGGAAATAATTCTTTAAAATTTATAATTGGGAAAGTGGACGTTAATGAATCTATAGGAAATCAACAATCACTCAAATGAAACCAAAGTAATAAAAAAAGAGAAAAAAATATAAAATGCACTGTTGCAAAATCAACTAACCTGGAAAACAGATCCAGGAGAGATAAATTAAGAATTACTGAAAAAAGGAGGAGGAGCCAAGATGGCAAAGTAGAAAGATTTACATATACTAGCTCTGAACCCACAGCCCATGGATTTCCTCTAAAAAGAACTCCCAACAAATTCTGGAGGAGTGGAAGCCATGCAGCAACACAGTGAAGGAGTTTTCCGTTCCAGAGAGTCCTGAAAACCCGATCCCAAAAGTTCATCACACACTGGACGGGAGTGGAGCCCAGCCCTTCCCTGGCCACGTGGCACCGAGAGGAACAGTTCCAGAAGATCCGACCAGGATTCAGGGACGGAATCTCATATAGTCACAAAGATCCCTCCACCCACAGACACCACAGGTCAGTGAGAGATACTTCTGGGATGGCCAAGACGGGAGCGGGGAGTCTCCATAATTCAGGACCCCTCAGGAGGCAGCATCAGAGGCAGTAGGCAGCCAGAGGCTCCCAGAGCAGGCAGGAGTTAAGCAGGAGCTCCATTAATGAAGGTCTCTGCATAAGCCCCCTGAGGGAACTGAGACCTGGAGACGGCCCTGCCCCAACCTGAGAACCTGAAGCTAAACTTACCCTGAATAGCAGCCAGGATTGCTGCTGAAAGCCCTGAGGCTGGGGAGCAGCATTTGAATCTCAGACCCCAAGTACTAGCTGGGCAGATCTAGGTGGGGGTGGAGAGGAATCTCAGAAGTCAAGTAACTGGCTGGGAAAATGCCCAGAAAAGGGAAAAAGGAATAAGACCATAGAAGGTTACTTTCAGGTGTACAGATGTTTCCGACCTTCATTGCTGATGAGGAAGAACAATGTTTACCATCAGGTAAACACATAGGAGTCAAAGCCTCTGTATCTCAGACATCTGAAACAAAGATCCAATGGGTTCAGGCCATGGAAGAGCTCAAAAAGGATTTTGAAAATCAAGCTAGACAATTGGAGGACAAACTGGAAAGAGAAATGAGAGAGATGCAAGAAAAGCATGAAAAAAGGGGTCAATACCTTGATAAAGGAGACCCCAAAAATGCTTAAAAAAATAACACCTAGAAAAATAGGCTACCTCAATTAGCAAAAGAGGTTCAAAAAGCCAAAGAGGAGAAGAATGCTTTCAAAAGCAGAATTAGCCAAGTGGAAAAAGATGTGCAAAAGCTCACTGAAGAAAATAGTTCTCTCAAAATTAGAATGAAACAGATGGAGGCCAGTGACTTTCTGAAAACCAAAAGAATGACAAAATGGAGTGCAGTGACTTTCTGAAAACCAAAAGAATGACAAAATGGAAGAAAATGTGAAATATCTCATTGAAAAACAATTGACCTGGAAAATAGATCCAGGAGAGACAATTTGAAAATTATGGGACTCTCTGAAAGCCATGATCATAAAAAGAGCCTAGACATCATCCTTCATGAAATTATCAAGGAAAACTGTCCTGATATTCTAGAACCAGAGGGCAAAATAAGTATTCAAGAAATCCACCAATCATCACCTGAAAGAGATCCAAAAAGAGAAACTCCTAGGAACATTGTGACCAAATTCCAGAGTTCCCAGATCAAGGAGAAAATATTGCAAGCAGCTAGAAAGAAACAATTCCAGTATTG
>JAQQSK010013030.1:0-11638 GCA_028658325.1 Potorous gilbertii | reverse complement strand
CTCAACCACTCTGTAGAATCTAAGATACAAACATTTTAGTCATGAGAATAGCTTACATTTATATGGTGATTTAAGATTTGTAAAGATATATATATACACACACACACACACACACACACACACACACACACAATCTTGGGCATTTAGGTTGTTCAGTAACTCAAGCACTGGGCCTGGAATCTGGAAGATTCAAAATTGGCCTCAGACACTTACTAGCTGTGTGACCCTGGGCAAATCATTTAACCCGTATTTGCCTCAGTTCCTCATCTGTAAAATGTGGACACGCTGGAGGAGGAAATGGTAAACCACTCCAGTATCTTTGCCAAGGGAACCCCAGTCAGACATGACTTGAACCACTGAACGAGAACAATATAAAATCTTATTTAATTCTCCTAACAGTGCCATGAGGTGTACTCATTTTACAGATGAGGAAATTGATACTGACAAAGGTTAAGTGATTTGCCCATGGTCTTAAAGGTAGTAAATACTTGGGAAAGGATTCAAAATCAGTGCTTTCTTGCTTTCAAGTGCTGCAGGCTATTTACTGTGCTATCTAGCTACAGGAGAAGGGAGACAACTCTTCCAGTACTATTCCTCAACAACTTTTGCTCTTTTGAGACCCATGCAGTCCATTTGTACTATCTTCCCATTACAGCTGCTGCCATCTCTAGGTCATTCAGATTTTTCAATGAGTTTAGTATTGACCTAGGTGCTATGAGAAGGAGAAGCTAAAATTACCCTTGGGAGAAAACCCCTAGTCAGACTTCTGTAAATGTGTTCTTAGTGTGATCACAAGAGCCCTCCTGGTTATGATGTCATATGGGGGGGTTCACATTAAGCTTCTCTTCCACTGATACCCCCAGAATTTTTCATATAAACTGTTTTCTAAACACATCTCTCATATTCTGTATTTGTATAGTTGACTGTTTAACCCAAGTGTAAGGCTTTGTTTGTCTACATTAAGTTTCATCATTCTAGTCGATCTAGCCTACTAGCCATCTCCATACTCAAACATGCTATCTCTTATTTCTGTGCCTCTGTATATATTATCCCCTCACTTTTTTCTTCATATAATATCCTACTCAGTTTTGCTGAGAAATAATCATCTTACCAAGAATTCCACCTGGCGTAGTGCATTTAGAAGAAAAGATTTTCATATCATTTCAGTGGGGTGACCTGGCCTTTACCCCCTTGTGAAAATGGGTAACCTAGTAGGTGCAGGCACACTTTAAGACAATTATAAAACCCTTTTATGATTTCTATCCTGATTTGCATTTTCCTCTTGGATCCCATTGGTCAGGCATTTCAGGGTCACAGCCTAGGTGAAAACACCTAAACTTCACCCCATGTGGTTCTACATCCTTGCTCACATCTCTCTTTTTCACACGTCATTTCCCCCTTCCATCTTTCATCCTCATTTTCTTTAGAAAAGGCTCTTTGAAAACTCACTGATTGTAGTTTAGAGACATTAGAGGCCAGAGAAATGGTTCCACACAGGTTGTAGAGTGGATTTCAAGAACAACATTTTTCACTGGGTTCTAGTGAGAAATGTGCTTGGTAAAAGTTGTATTGCAAAATGCTCAGTGCCTGTGATTATTTAATAAAGGAAATGCCAATCCATAAAATGGCTTTTAGTCTCAACCCAGTTTGTCTGCATCATCCGTAGTGTGGGAAAGGAATTTTCTCAGTTGCTAAAAGGGTTGACAAAAGCGTGAGTTGAAGATTCTGCCCAAGATATCCATAAGAAAAAGTCCCATTATCTAAGACAGCGGCTGGATTAAATAGACTTCAATCTTGGTGAGCCACACCAGGTCTGGAAATTCTTTTAATACACAGGGCAAAAGCCTTTTCAGAACAAAAGGAATCTCCTTTTAGATATGCTGATTAACAGGCAGTCAACATCCCCCACTGCTCATCCACTACATCAGTTTGCCATCAGTAGGACTTCTTAGGTTTCACATAATTTCTGTGGAAACAAAATTCAATCATCCTTATATTGCTTCTTGGAATCCCTAGCTTCCTTCAAGGTTTAGTTCAGGTGTCAGCTCCTACATGAAATTCTTTCAGGATCTACCCTGATGTCCTTCTACCCTTCCCCTGTCCTTCCCTTCCCTACTCAGAAAACTACAGTGGCTTCCTATTGCCTCCAGGAACAAATACCA
This sequence comes from Potorous gilbertii, assembly GCA_028658325.1. Lineage (NCBI taxonomy): Eukaryota > Metazoa > Chordata > Mammalia > Diprotodontia > Potoroidae > Potorous > Potorous gilbertii. Next base: position 9,476 of record JAQQSK010013030.1, on the reverse strand, counting down.
AATGCTGTTTGGCATCCAAAGCCTTCATAATCTAGCCCCCTCCCTTTCAAGTCTTTTTATACCTTACTTCTCAGAACGCATTCTTTGATCCAGTGACCCCAGCCTCTTAGCTGTTCCATGAACAAGACTCTCCATCTCTTGGTTCTGGGCATTCTCTCTGGCTATCCCTCATACTTGGAACACTTTCTCTACTCTGCTTTGACTATTGATCAACCTGGCTGCCTTGAAGTCCCAACTAAATTTCTACCTTGCACAGGAAGCCTTTCCCCAACTTCTCTTAATTATATATCCTGTATATAGCTTGCTTTGTAGGTGTTCGCACGGTTTTCTCCTCCATTTGATGGTAAACTCCTTGAGGGCAGGGACTGTCTTTTGCCTCTTTTTGTATCCTCAAGGCTTAGCACAACACTTGGCACATATTAGGTGCTTAATAAATGTTTACTGATTGATCTAACTCCTCTCCCCACCATTGTTGGTGCTTTCTAAAATTGTTTTGTATTTACTTATCTGTATCCATGTTATATTCTCCTAATACAGGGGCTCTTAATCTGGAGTACATAAAATTGTTTAAAAATATTTTGATAACTATATTTCAATATAATTGGTTTCCTTTGTGTAATCCTATGTATTTGATTTTACACACTTTAAAACACAATTCTGAAGAATCCATTAGATTTACCAGACTGACGACCAAAGGGATCCATCGAACACATACACACACATAGACACAGTTAAGAACTCCTGCTCTGGAAGAATGTAAGCTCCTTTTTGGCAGGAATAATTTCTTATATATTTTTGTATCTCTAGTGCCTACCCTATACGGTAGTGCATGTTTGTTGGATGATTCCAGCCTGTCAAATTCTGGATTCCAGTTTTGTCATTCTTTGTCACCTACAATTTTGATATTTTGTCCAAGTCTGGTTTAAGCCCTCACTTAACACAGAAATTTCCACTATGACATCTCTGACAGCAGTGTAGCTGTGCTACTAGGGTAAATGATCCTGTGAAACTATCCTCATTTTGGCCTCTCTTCCCTTTTACTTTAAAAGTAAGAATCTATTCCTCTTTTAGTGCTAACATTTTATACTGTACCTTCAAAGAACCTCTTCCAGACATGGAAAAAGCTCTTTGAAAATTCACTGCACATTAGAGGTCAGAGAAATGGTTCCACACAGGTTGTAGAGAGAATTTCAATAACATTTTTCACTGGGTGAGAAATGTGCTTGGTAAAGGTTCTATTGCAAAATGCTCAGTGCCTGTGGTTATGAGCATGTAAAATTTTAGAATGTGTTGGAATATCACAATGGCTAAATAAATTCTGGCTACTTGGCAGCCTGTTGGGATTTTTTATTTACATAGTAATGGGCCAAATCTTCATCACCACGGATTTGAGCCTTAAATCCCATTGTCTATTGTGCTCCTGTGGCAAGGAAAGGAAAAGGCTTCAAGTTTGGAACCTCTATTCTTTTTCTCTCCCTGGGGCTAGTGTGAGGGAAATTCTGGGAGAGCAAAGGCATGTTGGTAATATTCTCCATTTTAATAATCTTAATAACCTCCTCTTAGATATAACAAGACTATGTCAGACAGTGCTTTGCAATTGGGAAAACAATGTTGAATGAGATCTGGTGAGAGGATTCACAAATCTTTCCACAGTCAATCCCATGAACAAATGGTCCTTTCAGTATTGAGCTATAATAACTGCTCATTCATTCAACCAACATTTATTGAATGCCTACTATGACCATATTTGGATATCTGTGTGATGCAAATTGGACAAGTTTTCAAAACATGATACGTACCCGACCTTGTGCAATTCCCTCCTCCTTACTGGACTTCAGTTCTTTGAAATGTGAGGAGATTGTAAATAGATGCTTTATAAGATTCCTTTCTCTCTGACATTCTATGTTCTAAAGTCCTTTTACCCCTAACTTTCTATACTTTATAATTTCATATGCAACATTCCATGTACTATGAGCCCTTTCAACTTTGACACTTTATATTATAAGGTCCCTTCCAATTCTGACATTCTAAGAGTCTAAGACTTTGGAGGATTAATAAAGTGTTCACTTTTCAAGGGGAATGGGAGTTTTGCATACTTCGTGACCAGACCTGAGGAAGTGTCCATAAATTAGTTTGCTGGGCCAGTGACAGAGCAAAGCATAAACAGCCACTTATGTATGTTGTACAAGACAATCTTATTCTATTATGTGTTGGACCAGACAATGCTGGTGGTCCTTTCCAACAATGACATTCTGTGATTCTATGTTGTAAATCCCTTCCTATGGAAACTTTTAGCTTTGATATTCTAAGACTAAATTCTAAATTTATATCTGTGACTCTCTAGCCTGAGTAATAATTATCATTAACTCAAGGGTAGCATATGTGAACAATCTGATTTGAACCCCAAGGTGGGAAGTCCTTCCATCAAAATAGATTGCTGCCATCTCTGACTTAGTTGCTAAGTCCTATGGAACTGTCATAGTCCAATAGTTGGTGAGCATCAAAGGAAGGTCTTTCTGGCTCTAAGCACAGCACTACTTCCACTGCTGCCTCTGGTACAATGTACTCTACAGCAATCAAAGAAGGTGAAGTAGCGTGGGTTCCTACTTCCATCTTGAGAGACATACCTGGAACAGTGCTGCCTATCCAGCTCCTCTTTGTTGCTGTAATTTCCTCATTTGTGTCTTCCTAACTTGTCCACAGGTTCCTTGTTGGCTGTTCAGTTTGTAGGTGCAACAGTAAATAAAATGATTTCTACGGCAGATGGGTTTATTGCAACAACAAGACATGGCTATCTCATCCGCGAGCGCTTCCATTGCCCTCAGCCAATAAGTGCCTCTTACGACCCCCTCAAGAACATAAAAGCAGCATGTACTATCAAAACCAAGAAGCACGAAGACATTCTAGTGGTGGTAAGAAAACAGCAGAGTGACTCAGAAAAAATGGAAGAAAAGCAAAACAGTACAAACAAGATCTCTCAAGTCTGTGTGGTCATATGACAGAAGGTGAGATATTACTAAGAGAATCCCAAGGGCAATCCCATCACTCCAGAAGAGATTGTCCTTTGTTTTTCAAATCATTCTCTTTCCTCATCATATCCATTTCTGTTCAGACGTGCCACTAGGATATCATCACTGGACCTTTTCTTAATTTATTTACTAAACAAATATTTATTAAGCACCTAGTATGTACAAGGGACTGTGTCTAGTATTGGCAACATAAAAGTAAAATAACTTCCATTTAGTTACCACAGTAGATAGGATTCGAATCATAGGATTTTGAAGCTGGAAAAGGCCTTAAAAGCCATCTAGTTCCTATTCCTTTACTTTACAGATGGAGAAAATGAGGCCCAAACAGTAGCTGTGACCTGCCTAAGGTCACACAGATAGTAAGTGGCAGAACTGGGATTTGAACCAATGTATCCTAACTAAATCCAGTACACCATTCTAGTAAGGAGTCTACTAAAAATCAGCACTGATTAGCTTGGCCACTACTTTCCCAAGCTGGCTTGAAATCTATCTAACCTTGACTTAAAACAAGGAGTCATTTTATCCCTTCATCCCTTCCCCCTTCCTCCAACCACAAACCCTTTACTAGTTATCGCTTTTGGAGATGCATGTTTTTCAGACAGCAGGATTTCTGAGCCAGACTGAACAAGCTGCCACAGTATCTTCCTGCTTTCACACCATCTGCTGCTGTGGGGCTGAACAGTGAAACACTAGGAATCCAGCTTCCATTTTTAGGCATGGCCTTCCAAAAAATCCCTACTTGTTTCCAAGGATTAGTGCTAAAGGGAAGAGAATCCAGAGCTTAGAGTGCTTCTCTCATGATTCTAGAGACCACATTTTAACATAAATTTGCCTAGACTTACTCCAGCAAATTTCATTAGTGTTAATTAGGGAGTTGGGGCCTGCTGGTTACATGCGTCACCAAGGGGTAAAAATAATAGGCCATCACAAAGGAATACATTCCACAAGTTTTTAGAATCACATAGATTAACAACACTGGGTCATTTTAAAGTTTAAAATAAATGTTTTGGAATGTGAAAAGCTTTTACATTTCCATAGTATTAACAATTCACCTCTTAGATGATGCTGGCAGCAGTATTTGCCTAACAGAATTCCAAGGGTATTACTGATATGACATTTTTGTAAAATGATCTTAACCCAGAATAGTATCAAGTTAGCACCACAAAACCTAGGCCTAATAAGAAGGGTTCAGAAGCATGAGGAGGAAAACAGGTCAGAGAGAAAGGAATCACTCCAACTTCTGCTCCTCAGAAATCACAGTCTGGGAAACTATAGTTTTTGAGGGAACATCACATTTTGTTTTCTAGTTTAATTGTCCGCTGCCCCAGTTTCCTAAAACTCTGATAATTCAGACACACGATAAGTAGACTATCTATACAAAGAGATGCTCTGGAAATTTTTTTCTCCAGAGTTTTCACAGAATTATGCATGGACCAAAAACAGGGAGGGAGGGACCTCACAGATTCTCTTTACCTACGAAAAACACAAGATTCAGGTGAAGGGACTTGTCTGATGGCACACAGAAAGTCTATGGCTGAGCCAGTGCTGGGCCCATGTCTCCAGATGTCTAGCCTAGGGTTCCTTTCGCTGTACTTCCTTTTCTGTAGAGCTTGAAAACAGAACTTGGGAAAGAAAAATGTCACCAAATATGATGATGTTGCTTATTTTTCAAAAAAGAATACAAAAGATACTGAAGCAGTGTACCTTGATCTTAAGCATTAAAACACAAAATAAATCAAAGTCTTTTTTTATTGCTTTCTTTGTTTCCTGCATCCTGAATGATTATGGCTTCACCTTACCATGGGAGAGATCTGAGCTGAGGAATTCAGAAGTAGCACTGGAGAATTTAAGAAAATAATTTAAGAAAACTCAGGCTAAGCACTACTGTCACCAGGTGGAGCAGACCAGAAGGAATGTATAACTGTAAGAACAATGATAATAGTTGACATTTCTCTAACTCAACAAGCAATAATTAAGCTTCTACTATGTACCAAAGACTAAGCTAGATGCTGGGGATACAAAGACAAAAACCAAATAGTACCTTCCCTCAAGGACCTTACATTTTACTACGGAGAGGTACAAGCACAAAGCTATATTTGTGTTGTTCCAACTCTTACCCTCCTAGTAGGCAGAAAATACAAAATCTAGACAAAGTAATTTCTGGAGGAAATGTACTAGCATATAGAGGGATCAAAAAATGCTGCAGGTAGGAGGTAGCACCTGAACGAAGCCTTGAAGGAAGCGAGGGATTCTAGCAGGCAGAAGGAGGGAATGTATTCTAGGCACTGAGGACAGCCTGTGTAAAGGTACAGGGACAGAAGGTGGAATGCTGTATACAAGGAAGAGAAAAGCTAGCAGGCCAACTTGACTGAAAAACAGGATGCATACAGGGGATTGTAAAGGGCTTAATGATTAGGGGACATGACATGGATGATGACAGGCAGGAGGAACATCAAGAGAGAATGGTGTTGTGAAAACCCAGGATTGAGGAGAGGGAGGTGAGGCAAAGCACTTTACATAAATGATCTCATTTGATCCTTACAACCTTGTAAGGAAGGCACTATTATTATCTCACTTAACTGTTACAGATGAGGAAATCCAGGCCAAGAGTGGTTAATTGGCCCAGTAAGTTTCCGAGGCCAGATTCACAATCAGGTCTTCTTGATTTCAGCTCCAGCCCTTAGTAATTAGGCCACACTGCTTTTCACAAGAGCTGCTGCCATGGCTCTGAGTGAAACTCTTTCAGCATTTTATATATTGAACATTTAGGATTTCAGGCATCATATACAAGGGCTAAGTAATGATAAGAGCTGACCTTTCTAGAGTATTTTCACATACATTATCTTGTTTAATCCAACAACCCTGTGAAGAAGGTGGTAAAACTATTTATTATTATTTGAGGAAACAGACTCAGGGAAAAGTAGCTTGAATAAGTCACAGTTTGTCCACAGTAGAACTGCATTGGATCCCAGTACTTCGGACTCCAAATATCTTTCCGAAAACTGAAATCTTTTTAGTTAGTAAAATTTGGTCATGATATCATGTTTAACCTCCACTAAAGTCTCCTTTCAATACTTCACCCTCATGGCTGCAGGTTCTCAAAGCCTATGCTGGTGGAATCCAAAAATCTAGAAGGAACTGTTTACCTGGAGAGGCTTTCAGTATGAGTTTGGCAACTGTTATGTGTCTGATATTCAAAACTAGCATGGAAAAATCCAGAGAGGCTCATCACTAGAAGGTTGTTGGTTGGGTAATGAATTTCTTTAGCTACATAAGACTAAAAACTGCAGATAACTGAAGTAGATAGCATAGAGATAAATTTAAAGTACAAAGCAAGGAATTAATTGGATATGCATTTCCTTAAGACTTACAGTTACAAAACATTCAGTTCCTCTGCTCCCAGTTAAGGACTGAGCTTAGCTTGACCCCCAGCCAGAAGCAGGAATGAGTTAAAAACAGTTGCTTGTATATACAGAATTTTGCTCCACAGTGTAATTATAATAGAATTATATACAATATTAAATCAGAAAGTGGTCTTGGAGATCAACTAGTCCAATAGCCTCATTTTACAGAGGAGAAAACATTCAGAGAAGTTAAGGGCACTTATAGGAGGTCACACAATGATTCAGTGACAGAGCCAAGGCTTAGAACATAGACTGTCTGACTCAGAGTAGGCCATTTTTCCATCTACTTTATTATCAAATACACAAGAAAACCAGGTTCTACCATGTAGCAAGAAAAAGCAGAAGGCTCCAAGCTGCCAGAGTTTGGGTTCAATGACATCTCTGCAGTCTAAGATCTGAGATCCCTTCTAGCTTTGACATTCTCTGTTCTGAGGTCACTTTCAACTTTAACATATATGATACTTCCTCAAGAGGCAACTGGTGGTGTTGTGGATAGAATGGTGGGCCTTGGAGTCAGTAAGACCTGAATTCAAATCCTGCCTCAGACACTTATTAGTTTTGTGATCCTTGACAAGTCACTTAACCTCTATATGCCTCAGTTTTCTCATTTGTAAAATAGGTATAATAGCACCTATCTCATAGTTACTGAGAAAACTAAATGAAATACTGTTTGTAAAGTACTTAGCACAGTGCCTTGCACATAGTAGGCACTTTACAGATATTTATTGACTGACAACCTTTCAATGTTCTAGGACAGGGATTTTTGATTTTTTTTTTTATCTCATGACTCCTTTTCACTCAAAGTCTTGAGGACTCCCACAAAAATTTTGTTAATATGAGTTATATATTTTTTTATATTTACTATATCAAAAACTAAAACACTCTAAACATAAAAAATCTAGTATTATAAAAACAGTTCTAACCGCAATGACCCCCTAAAAGTGTCTCAGAGATTCTCTTGGGGGGGGGGGGTCTTAGACCACCCTTTGAGAACTGCTGCTTGAGATACTTTTCTAAAACTATAAATAGCAGAGAAGGTACAGGTAATTTTTTCACCTGGGAGGTCCCTAAACTAATAACATTCCAGTCCTATCACTATTTCTAATCAGAGACAATTTATTGATATACAAGTATTTCTATTTAGAGAGAAGTTTAGAGTTTCTTCTGCTAATCAGAATACCTATTGTCTCCCTAAAAGCTTCTAAATTACATTTTCTGGAAGTTGTGAAACAAAAGACAAAATTCCACAGCAAAGTAAAAATACATAATTTAAGTTTATTGTTTTTCATTTACCAAACAGAACAATAGTGAAGTTAATGCTTGGTCACACTGGGAGGAAATATCTTCCTGAAACCAATTATTTCCTCTTAAACTACTCCCTCTAAGGATTTCCACAAAGATATAATTTTTAAAAAAGGATTAAACAAGAGGACATTACCCCCACTAAGTCTAGTTACCATAAATAAGCCAACTCTAATAAAACTAGTTTCAGGGAATAAAGATTCCTCCCTGAAACTGTCTTCTATTCAAGCGTGGCAAGTAAGTTGTGGCTCTTTCTCCTAGAGCCAGGCTAACTACATTACACCTTTGGGGTGCCATGGTATTATCAGGGTTGGCATTATTTTTTTCTTTATTGCCATGGCTTCACCCTCTAACTGGCTGTATTTTCCTGTTTCTATTGAGGACCAGTAATTAGCATCCTAGTTCCATTTAACTACTTAATGTCAATTAGCTTTTACAATGTTTTTTTAATATATAGCAAGAAGAAATCACAAACATTTAACATAATGCATAGCAACCTAGAAAATGAAACCAGCCAAATTCTGATCAGGAAAGGTAAGAAAAAAATCATTTTTCTAGCCCAGAACAGCTTAGGAAGACAGATGGTAAGGTCTGTCAACAATGAGGTGGGGGCTGGCCAGGAGCACACAGGGCAGATGTGGGGAGCATTTCAGTGCCTAGAGATGGAAAAAGGGCTGAGACAGGACACCTCAGTGATCCTTCAACTACCACTGGGTACAGAAAAGGTTGCCATCTGATAGCCCTGTTGCCCATTATCCTGTTTGGGATCACAGATCGAGGATGAATAATAGCAGTCACAATTGAGGTGGGCAGGCCCTCACTGAGTACTGAGCACAAAACATGTTCCAGAAAGGCAGCTGTATGTCTCTGAGCCAGGAACTCAGTTCTAGCTGTTAGGCCAGGAAGTAAGACTATAGTGGAATAATCAGGGAAGGGTTAGTCACTCTGAACCTGTAGAACCTCCCAATGGGCAAACTGAGTAGGAGCAATCTATAGAAACACAAGTCAGCAAATTCAGACTTAGGTCAAGAACTTATAAAGTTCAGAGTAGAAGGTCAGTAAACACATATCTACCTGGATCACACCATATCAGAAGCACTGAAAGCTTACAGGCTCCCAGTCTGAGCTGAGAAATTAGCAGAAAGATATGCAAGGACTGAAACTCAGGCCAGATATCTAGAATAGAACGCTAACAAAGTCCAAAGTCAAGAGAAGAAGATCGAAAGAATGAGAAACAACAAAAAGGATAAGCAAACAAATGCCAACAAAAAAGAACCTGACCATAAAGAGCTACTATGGTGAGAGGGAAACTCAAGAGACAAACACAGAAGATAATGATTTGAAAATGTCCACAAGTAAAACATCAAAGAAAAAGGCAGATTGGAATAAGCCCAATAAGAATCTCTAGAAGAGTTAAAGAAAAAGTTAAAAAAAGAGAGCAAAACCAAAAGATTTTTATAACCAAATAAGAGAAATAGAGATTGAATAAAAAGAAAAGAAATCAGACATATATAAGAAAGATTCCAAAGAAGAATTAATAGCTTCATACAATAGGAATAAAACTTTACTGAAGAAAATAATTCCTTGAAAAGTAGAGTCAATAAAATGCAAATTAATGACTTTGGGAAATAGCAAGAAATAATTTCATTGAAAGACCATAGTTTCCCTTGAAACTTTTTTTTGCTGGGTAGGTGATTCTTGGTTTTAGTCCTAGTTCCTTTGACTTCTGGATTATTCTATT
>JAQQSK010013029.1:0-11638 GCA_028658325.1 Potorous gilbertii | reverse complement strand
GGGGTTGGGGATGGGCTTGTACTGGAGATAGCTCCCCTATTCCTAGGGATGACTGCAGCAAAATGCTGTCTCATTCCAGCTCAGTCATTTCTCCAGGGGACATGGAGTCAGAGGAAGCTCTCAGTTTGGACTGACAGTCTGTTTATGTAGGAGATGAATTGGCATGGGGTGGGACAGCAGGAGAAGAGATGGAAAACCATGAAGAAGAAAAGAAACTACATTGTTATCTATCTCGTCATGCAGTTTTTACAATTAAAAACTAAAGCCTGAAAATGTCTATTCATGAGGGATGCTCCCTGGAGGGCCCACTGGGAGAACCCAGACTTTTCCTCAGCCAACTTTGCTGCAGTGGACTGCGGAAGCCCTGGGTAGAGAGAGGCAAGAAGACCGACATCTTGGGAGTTCTGAAGGAGGCGTCTGATGACCAAATGATTGGGTTTGAGTCTGACTCATGTTTCTGGCAACAGAATGAGGGAAATTAGGCATCCTAGTTAAGACAGCCAGACATTTAAGCTCACATATATACATATACACACACAGACACATATACATGCTCATACTTACATACAGGTACCATTGACTTGAACTAGGAGACCCGTGTATAGTAGCTTGCCAATTCCAAATCACTCATAAGAAAATCAAGAAAGATATTCTTATCACTGGATATATATATATATATATATATATATACACATATATATATGTATATGTATATGTGTATGTAGACACATATAGACACGTATATATATTTTACCCCTCACAGCTGGCCCTCTCTGGAAGCCCTGCACAGCTGAAACAAAGAGGTTACATACTTGACCTTCATCTAGAGTAGTACCCATGGTGACTATCTGTGACTGTCAGATTTCCTGCTAACAGTCACTTCAGTCCTACACAGGAGGTAATTAGAGTGATGAAATATCTTACAGGTCAGCTTTGGAAGGTCCTTTTTCTATCTAGTTTGAGGCAATTTCTGTTCTTAAATCACTCTGTTGATTCCCTAGTGATGAACACTGGCCTCAGAAACCCCTCCATTGAACTCTATGCTTTTAGATTCAGAATGGACTGTGTGCCTTCCTCCAAACCTTCATTGTGGGCACTAGTGGGTCTGAGCAAAATTTTTCTTTGGCATTTTCCCTTGCCACTTGTAAGAAAATAGAAGGGAAACACCTGTCATTGGCCCCAAATGTCTGGAGTTGCTAGGGAAGACAGAACCACAATGGGACCTTCCTGGTTATCCTGAACCAAGGAAGGAAAAGTGCATGCCTCAGAACAGGTCCCTTCTCCTTTCTAAGATGGTGAATGAGGCAAGTTGGAATGAGTGAGGGAAGGATACTTTGGCTTTTTCTTTTCCAGGAACTGAGAACTTCCTCCCTCCCAATTCTCCACTCCATCATCTGTCTTTGGGAAGGGACCAGTATTTGTTCAGACACAGAACGATGAATGTGGTAATATCAGAAAGCAGCAATCAGCACCAGTTAGTCTAGATGAAGCAGTGTTGTTTTATTGAGTATTTCCAAGGGGAAAGGATTGAGTTGGGGAGGGAGGGAGCATTTCAGCTAAGTGTGGGCCCATTCCGTGCTACTTCTGTGGACAGGAAGTAGGTACGGAGCTGTCCTTTGCCTTTGACCTTGATGACTCCTCGACTATAGCAGGTGTAGCCCAAAGACTGTAGGACACGGGCTGTCTCCTCCGTTACCTGGAAATGATGAGAGAGAGATGGTGGTAGGCTGGGGGTGGGATCCTGCTTCCTGTGCCCCTGCCAGATGCCTGCTCATCACATTTCTCTTGCCCTCCTCACCTGGATCTTGCCCAGAACACCGGTGCTCTCCATTCTGCTAGCCACATTCACAGTGTTGCCCCAGATGTCATACTGTGGTTTTTGTGCTCCAATTACCCCAGCCACAACTGGCCCATGATTCAACCCTGAAACAGGAGGGAGGAATTCTTGCCCCAGTTGCATACTGGGTAACAGATGTGGAGAAAGGGTATGATTTACAAGCCAAATACTAGTCAGGCTCATTCTCTAGCAGAAGGGTCATTAAGATACAAACCAAAGCAACACACTAATTACCCAACCAAACCTTGGGAAAGGGATTAATGTTGCCAACAGGATAACATATAAATTCCTCAGGATTTTGGAGAGTAGATGTATTTCTTTCACCCCACCTGTGATGATGGATGTCATAGTCCCACAAGTAAAACCTTGGTCACCCTACCATAGTTGAGGGAAGATGAGGAATTGGAATTGGTCTTCAAAGATCTTGGTCTGGTGTCCCTCCCCCTCAAGCTTAACTGATACAGGGTGAGCTGGTAAGGAAACAATGTCCTAAGGGAGCCCTAGGAGATCTGAGATGAGAGGGAGTGTGGAGAAAGGGATTCTCTGGGTGGGCTAGGGGAAGGAGCCTGGCACCCTCACCTACACGAAGACGGAAGTCGTTGAATGAGTGCTTGTTGATGATGTCCAGCTTGGCCCCCAGGGCCACTGCAAACTCCACCATGGTGCCCAGGTGGCTGCAACTTCGTTCAGAGTCCTGGCAAAAAGGGCCACCCACCAGAATGAGCCAGCAAAGGACAGAGACAGATCATACTCATGGGATACACTAGTGAGGGTCCAGGGGAGGCATTTTCTCAAGGATGTGTCATTGAGGGAACATGATATAAAACATATCAATGAAGGAAAGGGGAGGATCACTTCCCATGCATACGCCACTAAGGGAACAGACATAGGCTTCACCTTTGGGATATGACTAAAGGGGGTTGGTTCCAAGAGGCCTTCCAGCAGGGAGAACCTGCTGGACATGGGAATGGGAAAGGATGAAATACCTGCTGGGTGTCCTGTCCAGAGGTGGCATTTAACCCTGTAGCTGCCATATACGTGCTGCCAATAGTTTTAATCTTTTCTACACCGCTGAACTTGGGTTTAGAGAGTAGCTGTGGAGGGAGGCAGCAGTGTTGTTTGGAGCCATCTCTCTCTCCCTGTTCTTGTTCCCATCCCTATAGCTGAAGCCTCAGCTTTTGGGAGGGGAGACTGAGATAGAAGAGATATGTAGTTGGGAAGGGAGCCAAAAGCTTGGGTAGATAAGTACTGGAGGAAGAGGATGTTTGTGGGAGAGGAAAATAGAAGACTCAAATGGGAAATCCTGGAGGGGAAAGGATAGCTCTGCTGGCTATTGGGAAGGATACAGTGGACATATAAAGGTCAGGAAGATTCAGAAGGGATGGTGGGAAATGCTGGGAAGTGGGGCTTGCGGCCCAAAGGTAGAAAGTTTGTTCACCTCGTCAAAGTCTGCAATGATCTCATTGAGCAGCCGAAGACACTCCAGCCCCTCTCGGTTGATGTTGGACTCAGAGTAAAACTCCTTGAAGTCAGGGACAGAAGCAAAGAGGACACAGACACACTCATAGGATTGGTGGTAGAGGTCCTGGGGGTGTAGAAGAGTCAGAAAGGGGAGGCACGTGCCTACCTCAAGTTCCTTGTCCATATGGGATGGTTTCCTCCCCTTGTTTGTACACTCCAAGGAATTCCCCCAGCCCATCAACTTTTTGGATAGATTGGAGGAGGGGGCAGTTCAATCTGGTAAACTCATTTAGGGAAGCTAAAAATTGGGGTACACTTCACTGTGATTCTGAGGGTCAAAGATCAAGAGCAAGGGCAAGGTCAGCTCCTAGCAGCAAAAAGAGTTGCTCTATAGTGGCAGTTCTGTGGGGTCAAGGTCACCTCATTTCGCCTGTTCTGACCAATGAACTGGGGGGCAACATGTGCAGGTAGCACATTTTCCAGCAGCAGTCGAGTCAGATTCTCCATTGTCTCTGTTTCTTCCCGTTCTTGCCGAAGCTTCTTTTTCCACAGGAAGTCCAGACGGCAATAGTACTCATTCTGAGAGGAATTCATCACCATAGAGAGTTGGGGTGGGGGAGAAGGGAGGCATCAATTCAGGGAAACAAGAGGTCAAGGCAGGGTTGACTTTCCATGTAGGCAAACAGTGGAAGTAGTCTCATCTGCAATCAGGTGCATTGGGAAGACCACCCCATCTCACACACACCCCCTAAAATACACCTCCTCTTTCTCCATGATGCTTAAAGTTTCATTTCACAATTAAAGGGAGGGCTTGGGGTATCTATACTTCCCAGAAAAGGTAACAAAGGGACTTAATTTTACATTGAGTTGTGACTGCTAATATATCCTTTCCTTTTTGGTCTGGGGAAAAGAGGAAAAAGTTTAAGGAGACTGAACTCCTGAAGATGGTGAGGAGAGTGGAAATCAGCAATAAGGAAGGGGTGAACCTGAAGTCACCCAGAAGACAAAATCTTCTTTGAAATTTTGCCCTGGAACTAACCCAAGGGAAGGATTATGGACATAGAAGATTGGACAGGGACATGATTGAGGGAAAGTGAGGGGTGTAGTCAAGGACAAGGAAGATACTAAGTCACAGACTTGGGAGACCCAACTAGGCAAACCCAGAGCACTGTGTGCATGCCCTCCCCCACCCTTCCACTCCATGGAATTGGGGATGGTAGAAGCTTGAAGCTGGTAGACTGACCTGTCGAGCCAGAGCCAGAAGGGTAAAGAAGAAGACAAAGAAGGAGATGGCACCCATCAGTTTGGGCTCCTTTAGTACCCCAGGCCTACGGAAGCCACAGGTTAGAGCTTCTCATCACACCCCTTCCCCCATTTTCCAAGCTCCTCTCCCCCACTTTTTACTTCTATTCTATCTGCCAGAGTCAGTACCAGGGACAGATCCAATCATTCCCCCACCCACCAGAAAGGCATTGGCTACCTGCTGAGCTCACTCCTCAGGGTTGGGTACCTTTGAGCATTGGGGGCCGAGTAGAGATGGGCAACAAGGCAGTCAGAGAGCCAGGCGTGGGAATACAAGAAGAGGCTGCAGGAGGCCAGTAACCAGAGCAGCAACAGCAGCAGCTTCAGTTCGAAGTTCATATGCAGAAAGAGAGAGCAGGAGAGAAAGCCCAGCACACAGCAATGCATGGAGTACTGGAGACAAAGAGGCAGGTGGAGATGGTGGTGTCAGTGAATGGGGAAAGGGTCAGAGGTAGGGTCCAAAGGGAGGAATCACCTCTTCTGTAAAAGGGCATGGCACCAGATGACCCCTAAAGTCTCTTCTCTAGACCCTACAGCTCTTATGCCAAGGTGAGTGAGGTGTGTGTGTGTGTGCGTGTGTGTGTGCACCTAAGTGAGTGCTTTGGTGCCTTTCCAGTTACACTCCTTTCTGGCCCCTAAGGTTGCCATTCTCCCTCTTTCCTTCCCCCTCCCCTTTCCCAGTTCCTATTTCTGATGATTAAACAGAGAACTGAGAAAGATTTGGGTTTCTCTAACTCCCCTCCCCAAACAGGATGAAGCTTTGTGGCCAGATTCTTATCCTTTCCATCCTGATTATGAAAATAGAAATCTTTTACCCAAGATTAGGCGGTCTCTAGGCTCTCGAAGCCTAGAACAGTGGTTACTGGGTGGAGCCAGGCAAAAGACTCACCGGGATGCTGATGAGGGGCAACAGATCCGAGTTATTCCAGTTGTTGACAGCAGCAGCAGAGGAGTTGTGGGCTGGGAAGGAGCAGTCAGACATTGGCTGAAAGAACTGTTAAGAGGAGAGAGGGCTGAGAGAAGAGCAAGAAAAATTTCTGAGCACAAAAATGGTCTGGAATTGGCCCCTAATTGTACTGGAGTAATGAGTTTATGCTTCCTGCATTGGGCCAGGTCCTAGACAAGCAGTTTGCTGTTATTCACTGGGGGTGGGTGGGGAGGGGGGAAGGAGTAGTGAGAGTAAGGACCTGATAAAAGTACTGGCAAATTCCCAGCTATCCACCAACCGGTTCCTAGCCCTTGACTCTCCATTTCTGCCCTTCCCATAGAATTTACTTGTTTGCTTCATTCCTACCCTAAGAGAATGAGGTTTTTCCTTTTCTTTATACCCCACCTCCAGGGCCAGCTGTTTTCACCCAGAAGCTCAGGCCCACTCACCAGGTTGACAATGGCCATGGTGAGGACGATAAGGATGGTGGCGGTGCCAAGGGCAACGCGAAGACCAGGCCTCGTGGCTACTGTTCCTGAGAGGGCTGGCAGCCAATGCAGGAATTTGGGACCCTTCAGGACACATCTCTAGGGAGGAAGGAGTGGAGAAAAAGTGAGTTGGATATGAAGCTGCAGCTCTGCCTTCAGGTAAGCCTCTGACTAAGATTGTCTCAGAAGGTTCTCTGAGTCCCACACACTCCAATTGCCTCTCTTTTAAAAGTTCTGGGACAGAAATAGGAAATCCTGGTCCTATGCCCTTGAGATAGTCTATGCCCCAACCCTGTTCTCAGACTGGCAGAATCTGAGCAGGTTTCTGGGATATCTCTAGGATACTTAGTTTGCTGGGACCCAGGATCCTAGGTGGATTCCCTTAGCTAGGATCAGAGCTTCTTCCCCTTGTCTAAATCTCATTTACTTAAGAAAAATGAAAATGAGTCCCAAGTCTAACAAGTTTTAGAATCACTTTTCTTTCTTCCGTTATTTTTATTCCCCAACCCTGTCCTTTCCCAGCCTAAGTACCAAGAAAAATGGTCCAAAACAAAGCAAAGCCCCAAAGCCCAGGGAAATTTGGAATAAAAGACCTGCTGGCCACAGCTTACTGGGGCAGTCTACATAATAATTATCTGACATGGTGTTCATTAGTCTTCTCTTACCGTCAAGTGTTCTGAGAAGCAGATGAAAAGGAGGAGGCAGAAGAGGATGAAGATGATGCCATATGTGACAGCCAGAGCTGGAGGCCTAACAGGGTCAAGAATGAAACACCCCTGTGACTCCCTGGGCAATCATCCTGATGGGTTATCTAGGTAGAACTTTCTGCCTAGGAGAAGGTTCTGGACAACCCAATTTTAGATTGTTGAATTACATGTGCATGAGGACCAGATGGAATAGCTGTGGAACCAAGGCTTGGAATGCAAAGGGGATTAGGAAAAGACCAGAAGCCATGGAGAAGCAAAGGCTCTGCATCTCTATCAAAATAACCATGGGCATTTAGACAAATAAATGCTCACAAGCCTGTTGAACTCAGTCCCGACTTCTCATCTTACTACTGGACAGTAAGTTAGGAGAGCGGTGTTCTAGGCCTTAGGCAATTGAATTCTTTGAGTCTTAGTTTCCTCATCTGTCCAATGAGCATAGCGCTTTTCTGATAGGACTGTTGTGGGAATCACATGGGACAACATACACAACAGTACTTTGTAACTGTCAGCACTACAGACATGGAAATTACTTTCTGTATTCCATAGACTGGAATGTTGAGAAGACTACAGTTGGAGTTAGGAAGACCTGAGTTCAAATCTAATCTCAGGCAATAGCTAACTTTGTGATCCTGGTCAAGTTCATTAACCTCTGTCTGCCTCAATTTCCTCACTTGTAAAATGGCTTGGGGAAGGGAGAGGAGAGGGACTGAGAAAAATCTGGAATTCAAAATCTTATTAAAAAAAATGAATGTCGAAGACTTTCTCTACATGTAATCCGAAAAAAATCTTGTTTTAGAAAAAGTAAAAAAAAATGAGGATAACAAGATGGGGACAAGATAATGACAGCACATACCCCCCAGGGTTGTCGGGAAGAAAACAAAAGATAATATTTGGAAAACACATTGCCAAACTTGAAGTGCTATACAAATGCCGGGAATCGCTTTTCATTACTGGGATCTCAGGCACATCACACCAGCGTGAAAGGTTTCAGGTATTGTCCCGGCACTTGAGGATTAGCCTAGATATGTTCAAATAAACTTATCCTCAGAGCTGGCCATGAGGTAGAAAAATTATCAGGCTAAGACAATTCATGAAGATCCAAGAAAGTCGGGAGAGACTGTGATCTATTCTGATGAAATCTCAGTTCTTTATTAAAGTATATTTACAAGGCTCTTGAGAGTGTGTGTAATGGGAAGAATTATCACGATGATGCTCATGATGAGTCCTCAAGACCACCTCAACATTCCCCCCTCAGCCACCTGTGTCCACTTCTGTCCCCATGGGGAATGGGAAGACTGAAGGAAAAAGAAGGGGAGAAAATGTGGAAGGAGGAAGGAGAGGGCAAGAGGAATCAACAGTCGTAAGAACTTCCATTTACACAGGGCTTTACAATTACAAAACACTTTCATAACAGTTCTCTGAAGGAGGAAGGACATATATCATACCCATCTGATGAAGAAGGAACCTAAGGCTTGAAAGTGACTTCTCTGGGGTCCTAGATTTTAGTGGTACAGTTCTTCTGAAGCTAGGTTCAATATTCTTTCCACTACAATACTTCAGTGGGGGAGAAAGTCATGTCCTTTCCTTGCCCAGTTTCCTCTGTGGAGGTCTGGGGCAAGGATGGGAGGAGCTCACCTGTTGGCCACCAGCATCTGAATGACGAAGTTGGAGAGGAAAACCAGAAAGGTACAGGCTGCGTAATACTTGAAGGCTGGCAGAGCTGAGAGCCGATACTAAGGAAGAAGGGATTAGGTGTGGGAGTTGAGACAAAGGGATCAAAGCTGTCTATCATCTTGAAGAAGTCAATCTAGGCCACATAGGTGGGATCCCTTGGCTCCACCATTCACAGTGTATTCCTTCCTATCTTAAGCATACTCTCAATTCATTATACTCAGAATAATCCCTTCTATTGATGGAGAAACTCAGGCCAAGAAGGAATATATATGCCTCATTTGGGTACCTAAATTGGTGGAAAGAAAAGGAAAGCAAGGGAGTGTGTGTGTGTGTGTGTGTGTGTATATGCATGTGAACACACATACACATGCAAATCAGGTTATAATTAGTGGTATCAAGATATGAAGCATTAAACATACCTGAAAAAATGTTCCCAACCCCAGAAATTGTCTTCTGTAGTCAGCACATAGGAGGGGCTTAATCAATAACAGTTGATTGACTAATACATGACTGGGCATGGGCAAGGACTTTGGGTCAACTTGTCAGGGAGTTCTTTAGGGGTCTTTGAATCATCCCCTTGGTATTCCCCTTCATCTGTCTCCCCATACCTCCTTCTCCATCTCTTTCTCCCGGAAGTATAAGGTAAGTGGGCTGAAGTCCTTGGATCGTTTCCACTGTCTGGGGAAGAGAGTGGGAGTGAGGCACAGAGAAATGTGAGCTGGTCATAGAAGTTAGCTTTTTATCTAAACTGAAGTCAGGGATAGATGCTCTACTTTCTCACATTCACCCTCCCACCACTCCCATTCTCTCCCAACCTCCCATCCCCTGGTCCCTCCATATTGAAGTTGTGAGAGTTAGGCTCTGATTTCTACTTACTTCTGGGAATTGAGCTGTTCAATGACTTGAAAGAATTTCTCATCCCCAGTGTCCAGTTCATCCTCAAGTCCCCTTGGGGTTCTAGTCCTGTTGGGGGGAGACCTCAGCCCATCACCAGAGAAACTGTCTTGTTACCCTCATGTCTCTGGGCTACACTGGTACTATTGTGTGGTAAGAACATAGGATCAAGGAGATCTGTTTCAGCTCCCTCTGCCCTTATCCCAGCTCCCCAGGCCAGTCAAGTTATGTGTATTAGACTTCTTCTCACCGGTCCAGGCTCCTCTGAGGACCCAGGGAGGCCAAGGCATTCTCCTGTTAGGGGAAAACAAAGTGAATTAAGAAACTCTGTTAGCAAATATCCCTCAGTTCTGCTTGCAGCAATATACGCTGTAAATTTCAAGTTAAAAATAATCATTGATGCCTTCAGTCAAGATGGCCTATTTTCTCTGACTTTTTGTTCTCCTTTTCTACTGCCAGACTGATAAGGACTTCCTGAGGAAAGAGAAGGTCTGCATGTGCCTCCTTATTCCAGTGTCTCCTACCTGGGAAGTCCTTTTTGATGTCTCACCTTCACTTGCCCTGCTGCTACTTATGCTGTACTATAAGAGTATGAAGGGAAGGGATAATTTTCCATTTTGTTTTTGTATCCCCAGCACCTAGCACAATATTTAATACACGCTCGCTGGTTTGAGTGTTTATTTTGTACTTTTAAATCACTGGGTTTTTAGAGTTCCCAGGGGCTTGGGTGCCTTACTATGTGAGGAAGTAAACCCCAGAAAATTGCCTTTCCCCAAGGAGGTAGCTGAGGGAGAAAGACAGTGCTCAGTAGTAAAACCAAGGATTGTCTCAACTCCTGGCTTGATTACCTTTTCAGATTCCATGCCTGTATTTCCTAGGATATCTTTGCCCATGGATCCCACCAGCATTTTAAATATAGCATGCTCCAAACAGAATTAGTTATCTTTCACCAACTATCCCTATTCTCAGCATTGTCATTTCCCTCAGGGGTATTGTCTTTTATTCAGCCTCCTAAATTCAGTATTAGCTTTGATTTTACCCTCTCCCTCTACATCCACTTAGTTGCCAAATCCCATCAAGTCTTATTTCTAATATTTCTCATACTCACCCTTTCATTTCCATTTCCATTGCTACCACCTTTCTTTTAAAACATTTTTATTTTGAACATGGGGTTAAAATAAGAAGGAAAATAAGTAACTAGAAAAAAATCTTTATAGGAAGTTTCTTTGATAAAGGTCTTATATCCAAGATATATATGGAATGAATTCAAACTGATAAGACTAAGAACCATTCTAGAATAGGTAAATGGTCAAAGGATATGAAAGGCAATTTTCAAATGAAGAAATCTAAGCTATCAGCAACCACATGGGAAAAAAAATACTCCACATCACTCATAGTTAGAGAAATGCAAATTAAAGAAACTTTTAGGTTCCAAACTCACATCCGTCTGATTGACAAAAAAATGACAGAAGAGCAAAATGACAAATGCTGGACTGGTTGCAGGAAAACAGGCACACTAGTACTGTCAGTGGAGCTGTGGATTATTTCAACCATTCTAGAAGATAATTTGGAACTCTACTCCAAAAGTTACTAAACTGTATATACTCTTTCATCAGCAATTGCACTTCTAGGTCAATATACCCCAAAGAGATCAAAGAAAGAAGAAAGTACTAATCTGTAGAGCAGCTCTTTTCATAGTAGCTAGACATTAGAAATTAAGGGCATGTCCTCCTACTGGAAAATGGCTTAGTAAACTGTGGTAACTGAATGCAATGGAGCATTGCGTCATAGAAATGAAGCAAGACAACTGGGTAGGGAAGGAGGAAATAACAGAATAAGTATTTATGTAGTGCCTCCTATGTTTCAGACACTGGGCTAAGAGCTTTTACAAAAATTATCTTGTTTGATGATCGCAATAACCTTATGAGGGAGGCACTATTACTCTCTCTATTACTACAGTTGAGGAAACTAAGGGAATAGAGGTTAAGAGGCTTGTCAGGGTCAGACAGCTAGTAAGTACCCAGATCAAACCAGAACTCAGGTCTTCTTGATTCCAGGTGCTGTACTCCATCCAGCTGCCAGGAAGACCTCTACAAACTCTAACAGATGGAAGCGAGCAGAGCTTGGAGAAGAATTTATTCAATGATAACATCAAAAAGAAAAACAACTTTGAAAGACTTTAGAACTTTGATCCATGCAATGATAAACTAGGAGTCCAAAAGAATGAAGATGAAACATACGACCTGCTTCTGGATAGAGAGGTCGCCAAACTTAAAATGCAGAAAGAGATGCATGCTTTTAGAAATGACTGATGTGGGAATTTGTTTTGCTGGATTATGCAGCTTTA
>JAQQSK010013028.1:0-11639 GCA_028658325.1 Potorous gilbertii | reverse complement strand
AAAAAAAAAAAAAAAGACCTTCCCTGTCCCCAATAGATCTATGTGACCACATAAAGCCCATGGTGGGTGAAGCTTGCCAAGTGGGTGGAGCAGAGAGAGTGAGGAGGAACTAAGAGAGAGGCAGCAGACACAGCAGAGCAGAGCAACTAATACTTGGTGAGAGGAGCATTTTTGCTAAGGGAGTTTGTTTGTGGGGAGACCTGATGGAGGGAAGGCTTGAGATTGGCAGTCCTCCCTCTATGGGTAATGTTACCATGATGGAACTGACTTCCTGGTACCTGAATAAATATTCTGGTTTCTTCTTTGAGGAAGGGAGTCTATATTTTGCGAATTTACCTTGGAAATACACCTGCTTATCCATAGCGGCTGCTGTGGGTCTCACATTGGTGCTACACCACATCAGAAAATTATAGATTTACTGCTAGAAATAATCTTGGAGAAGGTCTATTCCAACTCCCTCATTTAATATAGGGGGAAACTGAGGCTCAGAAAAACATGGTTGAGATCCTTTCAAGAGTCTCAGGTAGGAAAAAATAATAGAGTTAGTGATGAAACCAATTTAATTTACTATAAACCTGATCTTCTTTTCATTGGATCATGCTGTTTCCTTTTGTTGAGTCCTTTGAAGCATGTACTCAAGAGAAAGACTCCAAAGGAAATGCAAGTTTTGTTGAAAAAAAAAGCTCCAAATTCCCCCTTTCCAGAAATGCATTAACAGGTCTTCATCCAAGAATCTGTGATACCACTTAAGTACTTTGACCAAGACAATCACATTCTTTCTCTATGTGGGACCTTCTACTACTAACAAGACCATTGTTTCAAGTGTCTTGAAATACATTTTCTAGTTCCATAGCCTCCCTTCTTATATCATCACTGATTGGAGTCCCAAATTTCTCTTTTTTTCTTAAAATGATGAATTGACAATTATCTATATATAAAGACAGACCTTTCCATACTGTCATGAGCCCTTGATCTGTTTCTCAGACTGTTTCAAGATGACTGAGTCACCTTATTTTTGACAACTGCATGGTACAGTACATGGAGTGCTAGACTTGGAGTGAGAAAGCGAGGAGTAAGGAAGACTTAAGTTCAGATCTAGCCTCAGACACTTACAAGCTGTGTGACACTGAGCCAATCCCTTACCCTCTCTGTGCTTCAGTTCCCTCATCTATTTTAAGGGAGTTCATAATAATATCTTTGTCACAGAATTGGGATAAAATGAGAATATTGTTAGTAAAGTATTCTGAAAACCTCAAAGCTCTGTGTAAATGCTATATATTTATTATGATTGTAGCTATTTACACCATGAAGTTTCCTTAAAACAATGCCTCACACATCTGCTCACAAAAGAGTGCTTTACAAAAACACTAAGTTTCTCCCCTAGTCTTTCCCAATATTAAACCCAATTAACACAGTTCCTACATTCAATAACCACCTGAGAAAGTTTGAAGTTATCGAGTGATGTGCAACATATCAAGGTAAAATCCAAATAAGAAACAACTCCCTGGAAAGTACCAAAGCACAAGAGATGAACTCTGGCCATTTTCCCATAATTTTCAGACTGATAAACCTTTCTGAGAAGAGGTAGGTGGGGATTATAGACTTCTTGCTTATCACTCAGATGGCAAAGTCAGACCTTATTTTAATGGGTGTCTGCTTTCCAGTCACATTTACTGATTTTTATTTCCTACCTCTGTTAATCATAACTGGAAGAAAAATTAAAAACCCAATCTCAAGCTAGAAATATGTAGACATCATGACTATCTCCAGTATTTATTATCCTGGGAAAAGACGGGATTCAGGGACAGGAAAGGAACACTAGTTCACAACACGCATGCCATAGAGGTCTTACAACAATTAGTATTCTAGGAGAAAGGATGGTAATTGATATCATGGTAATACTGGCATGAAGGACTAAAGAGAATGTATAGCTACCAAAAATTTACCTTAAAAGAAGAACTTCGGATTTTTAGAAAGCCACCTTGGTCATATTTATTGCTTTTCCCTACTGTGCTTTCCTGGGTTTTTAAAGCACTGTCATGAAGTCTTGCCATGTGGTTTCAGCAGTCTGAAGAGTTCTGACTTGACCCATGAAAATTTCAGGTTTATTCTCCCATCGTGTCTTGAATCCAGCCTTCTTTCCCCAAGAGAGTTCTTCCCTCGGGTCCTATTGACTAATATTAATCCCATTGCCTCTACTCTCTGAGGGTCCAGAATTTGACAGGCTTTCCTTCAGGTTTTTGTTGAACGGCTACCCTGGAAAAACTTGAAAAAACTTGATAAAGGTTTTCAATAATCTACTGGACCTGAAAGTGAGAACAAGCCAGTCCATGCAGAAATAGGAAGATGCTAAATCTTATTAATTTTCTTTGTATCTGGAATTTTCAGGGCTGTCAGATTAAGGAAGTTATCTCTGTTTCTTTGGGTTTGGGTATGCAAAAAGTGACTATTGGTTAACTCTGAGCACATTATCACAATGAATTTTTTGTGAAGGATTGTCAGTAGTTTTTCTGCTCTCATGGACTGAGGGCCATGCATCATTTCACTACTTTGGAAACATTTCATAGTTCCTAAGCCCAGATTTGTGCAATTTTGTTTTGTTACACAAGAAGCTATTTATGGCAAGTTCATTGCATTATAAACTCTGATTTGTTACATCCAGCGAGGAACTTTGCCTTTGTTAGCTCTTATTTTCAAGAGTCCTCCTGTACATCTCATTTTGAAAACAGCTCCACTGCCACCAGAAACATATAGCACTAGTCATGATTTACTAAAAGTTCTGTAGTAAACAAACCTTTGAACTAGCAGCCAGTATAAGCCACATGCTGAATTTTTCATTGATTTCCCAAGGAAAGAATGGATCAAGGAGGAATGGAAAAAATCCAGGGAGTCAGGCCTCCAGAATGGCCTACATAAATCTATTTTAAGATCAGCCAGCCTTTGCCTGGCCTTACAACAGACAGAATAATAAGGCTGTGCACAGGCTGAGAGGGCCACTTCGGGAATGGAGCTCAGGTAACACACACAAATGAACAGATATTTTAGCTCCGAGGAACACGGAAATTAACTTAGAAATGCTCAACAATGGAAAAAGAAAAATAAGTGGCTGCATTTGGCCAGGGTGGTTTATAAATAGCCATCCATTTACAACAGGAACCATTTGGCTTGAAAAGCTAAAGAGATTGAGAAATAAGATATTACAGATCTTGTCCCTAGGTTAAGAAGTAGAGTTCCTCAAAATTGTTTGGCTAGTTTCTAGTTTATCATTTTTTTTTGAAGTTGTAATATTTTTATTAATTATTTTTAGTTTTCAGCATTCACTTCCATAAGATTTTGAGTTCCAAATTTCTACCCCTCTCTCCCTTGTCCCCACCCCAAGATGGCATAGATTCTGAGTAACCCCCCAAACTGCCCTCCCTTCTATCTCCACCCCCACCCCTCTCTTATCCCCTTCCCTTCTATTTTCCTGTAGGGCAAGATAGATTTCTATGCCTCACAGTCTATAGAACTTATTTCCCCATTGCATGTAGAAACAATTTTTAACATTTCATTTTTAAAACTTTAAAGTTCCAAACTTCTCTCCCTTCCTCCCTCCCCACTGACCCTCATTGAGAAGGCAACCAATTCAATATTGGTTATGCATTGGTAGTCATGCAAAACACTTCCATAATAGTTATGTTGTGGAAGGCTGACTGTATTTCCCTCCATTGTATCTTGCCCCCCATTTATTCTATTCTCTCCTTTGATTCTCTCCTCAAAAAATTTCACTTCTGATTACCTTCTCCCCGAATCTGCACTCTATTCTATCATCCACCCCTCTCTTATCCCCTTCCCTCCAACTTTCCTATAGGGTAAGATAGATTTCTATACCCAATTGAGTATGTATGTTATTCCCTCCTTAACCCAAATCCAATGAGAATAAGGTTCACTCATTCCCTCTCATCTTGCCACCTCTTCCCCTCCACTATAAAAGCTTTTTCTTGCCTTCTTTATGTGAGATTATTTACCACATTCTACCTCTTCCTATCTCCTTCTACTCTTCCATCCCTTAATTTTATTTTTACTATGTCATCCTTTCATATTCAACTACCCTGTGCCCTCTGTCACACACACACACACACACACATATATAATATATATGTATATATATATATATATATATATATATATAATATATACGTGTGTGTATGCATATATGTATGTAATATTCCTTCCAGCTATCTTAGTAATAAGAAAGGCCTCATGAGTTACAAATATCTTTCCATGTAGGACCGTAAACAGTTCAATTCTAGTAAGTCCTAATGATTTCTCTTTCTTTTTACCTTTTCATGCTTCTCCTGAATCTTGTATTTGAAAGTTTTCTATTCAACTCTTGTCTTTTCATCAAAAATGTTTGAAAGACCTGCATTTCATTGAATATCCATCTTTTCCATAGAAGGATTATACCCAGTTTTGCTGGGTAGGTGATTCTTGGTTTTAATTCTAGCTCCTTTTGCCCCTGGAATATCCTGTTCCAAGTCCTCCAATCCCTTAATGTGGAGGCTGCTAGATCTTGTGTTATCCTGATTGTGTTTCCACAATACTCGAATTGTTTCTTTTTGGCTGCTTGCAATATTTTCTCCTTGATCTGGTGGCTCTGGAATTTATCTACAATATTCTTAGAAGTTTCCTTTGGGGATCTCTTTCAGGAGGTGATTGATGAATTCTTTCAATATCAATTTTACTCTCTGGTTCTAGAATATCAGGGCAGTTTTCCTTGATAATTTCTTGAAAGTTGATGTCTAGCTTCTTTATTTTGTTCCTGGCTTTCAGGTAGTCCAATAATTTTTAAATTATCTCTCCTGGATCTATTTTCTATATCAATTGTTTTTCCAGTGAGATATTTCACATTACCTTTTATTTTTTATTCTTTTGCTTATATTTTATAATTTCTTGATCTCATAAAGTCATTAGCTTCCATTTGCTCCATTCTAATTTTTAAGGAATTATTTGTTTCAGTGAGCTTTTGGACTTCCTTTTCCATTTAGTTAATTCTGCTTTTTAATACATTCTTCTCCTCATTGACTTTTTGGATCTCTTTTGCCATTTGGGTTATTCCATTTTTGAAGTGCTATTTTCTTCAGCATTTTTTGGGGTCTCCTTTAGCAAGCTGTCGACTTGTTTTTCATGATTTTCTTGCATCACTCTCATTTCTTTTCTCAATTTTTCTTCCATTTCTCTTACCTGATTTTCAAAATCCTTTTTGAGCTCTTCCATGGCCTGAGCCCATTCATGTCTTTTCTTGGAGGCTTTGGATGCAGTACCTTTGACTTCACTGTCTTGTTTTTATCTTCTTTGTCACCAAAGTAAGATTCTATAGTCTGAGGTTTTTCCTGTTTTCTCATTTTCCCAACCAGTTACTTGACTTTTTAATCTTTATTAAAGTAGTACTCTACTTCTAGTGTAGAGAATGTACTGTCCCAAACTTCACAGGGTTTGTGTAACTGTTTTCAGACATACTTCTTGGGACCTGTAAATTTTCAGTTTTTCCAAGGCAGTATGATCAAAGGAGAGGGGTTACTCCTCTCCTGGTCTGTGCTCTGGTCTGTGAGTGACCACAAGCACTCTTTTGGCTTTGGAAGTGTGAAAAGGATTCCTGTTCCACGACCACAACACAAGTGCTCCTCCTCACCCCAGGACCACCACCCAGGACTACAACTCAAATCCAAGCACAGGCAAACTAAGAGAATCTTGCCTCAGTGCCAGCAAAGAGATCCCTGTAGTTCCCCTTTCATCAACCATTCAATCCCCACACTCTCTGTGGGCTGAGAGCTCCAAAGGCAGTGGCTGCCACCAACACCAACACCACTGTAGCCACCATCGCTGCTGCTGCTCCAGGGCTGGGGCCAGACTGTGCTCCTTTCTTGTACAGGTCCAATAGATCTTTCCTACCGATCTAAGTTGTCTTTGGTGTTTGTAGGTTGAGAAGCTTGGAAAGCACCAGAACTGCCAATTATTCAGTACCCTGAGGTCTGCTTCAGGTTTCCTGGGGTCTGGTCTGTGTTGGCACATTTAGCACTGGACCATGTCAGACTGGTGCCACAGACCTTTCCTGTTGACATTCCAAGTTGTTTTGGGCTGAAAATGTGCTTGACTCTGTCATTTTGTGAATTCTGGTTCTCTGGAATTTGTATAGAGTCATTTTTACAGGTATTTTATAGGGGTTTGGGGAAGAGCTCAAGCAAGTCCCTGCTTTTACTCCACCATCTTGGCTCTGCCCCTCCTGTCTTTTTTTTAAAGTAAAAATTTATACCATTATGTTGAATAATTGTTGGACTCTTAGTTGAAAAAAAAGTCAGTTTCATTCATTATCACCCTGATCACATTAGCAACTCTTGCAATTTTGCACCTTAACTAGAGTAAGAAAACAAAAGAAAAATTCATATTGCTTAAGGGTTATTGGGTCTCAAAAAGTTTCATCCCTAAAGCGAATTTACCAGATTTTCTATGCTGGTGAGAAAGTGATTAGCTTTCCTTTATTTCTTTTTTCTCAATAAAATAGAGTTTAACAGGAGTCAGGCCATGATATAAATTGAAGGAAACTCATGATAAAAGAAATAACATGAGATTAAGGTATAAGCATCAAGTAGGTTAATAATATTTTGTATTTACATAATGCTTTACTTAAATTGTATCATTTGATCTTCAAAATCCCTTCTGAGGTAGTATAATAAAGACATTATTATGCCTATTTTACAAGCAAAACTTGATTGTTAGAGAGGGTTAAATTCCATATTTAGGGTTATACAAGTAGCAAGTATGTGAGGTGAGGTTTTACCCTGTGTCTTTCTGCCTCCACCTCTATCATGCTATCCACTATGACACACCCACTCACCAAGACTGTTAAGCCTAAAGCATGATGGAATTAGAAATGTCATATAGTATAATTCTATCCCTTTACAGATTAGAAAACTGAGGCCCAGAGTGACTTTGCTGGAATCAGTAAGTAGAAGAACAGGGATTTGAACCCATAAATTCTGACTTCACACTCAGAGCTTTTTAACATTACAACATAATGACCTAACATATTTGGGTATAACGACGTAACTAACAATACTCTTTCCTAATGTGTAGAGCCACAATATAGAATCCACTCAACTATTTTGCAGCTATATTATTCACTCTGAGAATTGTGTAACATAAATTTTTAGCATCAATATCATTTTTCTTTGTGACTTTATCCTATTCCTCAGCTGGCATGTTAAAAGCATGAAAATCAGACTTTGTATTAGGTTGAATATGACATCTGTGTATATGTCCTTATCTATTTATATACTCAAAGAATCAGCTCTAGAAGGGAATTAAAAAAGCTACATTGTTCAGTTTTCCACCTTAAACATAAATCTTCTTTCTAAAATCACAGACAGTTGTACATTCAGCCTCTGAATTGTTTCAATGAAGGAAAACTCACATTGAAAGGCAAGTTAGCTCTAATAGAAATTTCTTATACTAGCTGTAACGTTCCTACCACATAATAATGTCTGCCTCATTTCTTTTTTATTATTGATAATTATAGTAACAGTTAACACACATATAGATATGGCTATAGAGACAAAGCATCTTAAAGTTTGTAAAATGCAAACTTGATTCTCACAGCAAACCTGTGAGGTAGTTCTTATTTTTTATATGAGGTAACTGAGGCAGAGGCAGACATGTGACTTGCCCAGATTTCCACACCTCATTAGTGATTGAGGCTGAATTTGAATTCAGGTTTTCTGCCTCCAAATCCAATGTCCTATCGACTGTGTCATATTGTTAAATGTGTATATTAGGATTATGTCATTGGTTCTACCTTGTTTAATATGTTTTGGGGGTCAGGAACCCAGAAGAAAATTACTTGGCAGATATTTTAATGATTCAAAGCAGGGATTCTTAACCTTTTTTTTATTGTCATATCCTCCCTTGGTGGTCTGGTCAAGCTTCTGAATCCTTTCTCAGAATGTTTTAAATACATAATATATTAATATCACAAAAGAAAACAATTATGTTGAAATACAATTTTCAAAATATGAAAAAACTCACAGATCTCAGCTGAAGAATCCCAGCACTAGAAAATAAAATCATTAGGCAAAAATAAAATCTAGACACTCTGTCATAATGGGATGAAAACTAAGAAGAAATTTAATGGAATTAAATGTACAATCTTGTATTTGGGATTTTTTAAAATTACATGCAGTTTCAAATGGGAATAATACTATGTGGTAAGTTAAACTTGTAGTGGTAAATTTTAAAAATTGGCCTAATTACCCTATGATCTGGGTTTAGCCATACTGGGTCAAAACCTGGTTATACCTTAAATACCAACATTGCTTTGACCCAATATACTCTCAATACAGAATTTACTCTTGGAAATCTCATACTCTAGTTCCTGTCTTCATTTCTAGCTCCCATATAGGCACTGAAGGCATCAAATACATTTATGCATCTTGGGGTAGCTTTTATTTTATCCCAAAAGAAAATGCAGAATACCAAAAAAAAAAATCAACCTTGTACAATGAAGAAAACATAAGAGGACTTACCATAGCCCATAAATAATTAATACAATTCACTCTCTATGGCAGCTTCCATTTTTTAAGGCTCCTACACTCCTCCATGTCACTACATATTTTTTGTCTCTTCTAGGGAGTAAAGTGAACTTGGTTCTGGCAGACTAACAAAACCCTGACATCTCAGAAAGTCTGTATCCCTATACATGTTGTCATTATTCAGTCATTTTCAGTCCTGTCTGACTCTTCATGACCCCATTTGGGATTTCCTTGACAAATATTCTAGAGAGGTTTGCGATTTCCTTCTCTGGCTCATTTTACAGATGAGGATCTTAGACAAACATGATTAAGTGACTTGCCCAGATTCACACAGTCAGTTAGTGTCTGAGACCAGATTTGAACTCAGAAAGATGAATTTCCTGATTCCAGATCTGGTACTCCATGAACTATATCACCTACTTGTCCATCCCCATACATACTTAAACCAAATTCAGCCTTATAGTACTACTCTGTGGAGCTTTGATTCCCCTGGAAAGGAAATACATTTTAGCTTTCAGATAGGCAATACCTTTTCCCATTAGATCTGCGCTGGCAGAATAACACACAGAAATAACAGAGGGCAGAAACCCTGGCCCCTTGCCCCTTCTGTATCATGGCCTTTCTTACTACAATGCCTCTTAGCACTGAGGCTAAATTTATGATTTTTTGTCCTTGTCAAGAGTTAGGAAATTCCTCTGCTGTTGACCTTCATGCTCATAAGCCAATGACCCAAGCATGAAGGTAGTGCTACCTAGAAAATGCATCACTCCTCTTACTAGGAACTTGGGGTTCAAAGATAACTTTGTCCAAGAATTCCCTTTTCAGGTCAGATGAATAAGCATGCATCTGCCTCCATAATTAATAAACTTGGAGTCCCCTCCCCATATATTTATTTTTTCTTTATTTCTTATTCATTTAATATTTATTTACTTATTAATTTATATATTTCTTCATAAGAAAGGTGAAAAAGGGAAGTGAGGGGAATCACTAACTGAATCATTCTACAAGTGTTTCTTTTTTCTTTGTTTTTATACATTTTATTTATTTTTCAGTTCTCAACATTCACTTCCACAACAATTTGAATTCAAAATTTTCTCCCCATCTTTCCCCACCCCCCACCCCAGGACAGCATGCATCCCATCCACCCCTTCCTGCAGTCTGTCCTCCCTTCTATTATTCACCCTTCTTCCATCCCCCTTCCCTTCTATTTTCCTACAGAGCAAAATAGATTTCTATACTTCATTGCCTGTATATCTTAATTTCCAGTTACATGCTAAAACTATTTTTAATATTCATTCTTAAAGTTTTGAGTTCCATATTCTCTCCCTCCCTTCCCACTCACCCTCACTGGGAAAACAAGCAATTCAATATAGGTCATACATTGTAAAAATGCAAAGCACTTCCATAATAGTTATGTTGTAAAAGACTAACCACATTTCCCTCTGTCCTGTCCTGCCCTCCATTTATTCCATTCTTTTCCTTGACCTGTCCTCCCACAATAGTGTTTGCTTCTGATTATCCTTTTCCCCAATTTTCTCTCCCTTCGATTTTCTTCCCTCTCCTATCCCTTTCCCCTTTGCCTTCCCGCAGGGTAAAATAGATTTCCATATCCAATTGAGTATGTGTTATTCCCTCCTTAAGTCAAATCCCATGAGAGTGAGGCTCAATTATTTCCTTTCATCTCCCCCTCTTCTCCTCCATTGTGAAAGCTCTTTCTTCCCTCTTTTATGTAAGATGATTTGCTACATTCTACCTCTCTCTTTCTCTTACTACTAGGACATTCCATTGAACAGTACATTTTATTTTTTTATAGCTATTCTCCTTTTATATTCAACTCACCCTGTGCCTTCTGC
The DNA here is from genome assembly GCA_028658325.1 of Potorous gilbertii. Classification (NCBI taxonomy): domain Eukaryota; kingdom Metazoa; phylum Chordata; class Mammalia; order Diprotodontia; family Potoroidae; genus Potorous; species Potorous gilbertii. The sequence continues at coordinate 1,222 of JAQQSK010013028.1, read as the reverse complement.
CTGTCTATCTAACTATACACATGCATACATGTACATATACATACCTACACATATATGATGTATACATACATACATACCCATACACACACACACACATAGCTCTCTCTATATATATAGAGAGATTCCCTCTAACTATCCTAAGCCTCATGAATTACAAATATCTTTCCATGTAGGAATATAAATAGTTAAACTTTAATGAATTCCTTAAACCTTCTCTCTCCTGTTTATCTTTTCATGTTTCTCTTGATTCTTGATTCTTGTACTTGAAAGTCAAATTTTCTATTCAGCTCTGATCTTTTCAACAAGAATTCTTGTGGGGGGGCGTGGAGCCAAGATGGCAGAGTAGAAAGACTCACATATGCTAGCACTGAACCCACAGCCCATAATTATCTATAAAAAGAACTCCCAACAAATTCTGGAACAGTGGAGCCATGCAGCATTTCCATTCCATAGAGCCCTGAAAAACCGACCCCAAAGGTCCATTGCGCACCCGACAGGAGCAGAGCCCAGCGCTGGCCTGGCAAAGCAGCATGAAGAGAAGCGAGCATATCCGAGCAGGTTTCAGGGACGGAATCTCCAACAGCCGCGAAGGTCCCTCCACCTACAGATGCACAGGTCAGTGAGAGAGATGTCTGGATGGGCTGAGAGGGGAGCAGGGTGTCTCCATAACTCGGGCCCTCTTTGGGAGGCAACAGCAGAGGCAGCAGGCAGCCAGAGGCTCCAGAAGCAGGCAGAAGCTCGGCAGCAGCTCCAGTACAGAAGGTCTCTGCATAAACCCACTGAGGGAACTGAGCCTGGGAGGCGGCCCTGCCCCCACCTGAGAACCTGATTTAATCTTACCCTGAATAGCAGACAGGCCAGCCACCAAAAGCCCTGAGGCTAGGGAGAAGCATTTGAATCTCAGACCCCAAGTACTAGCTGGGTGGATCTAGGCCAGGAGTAGAGAGGAATCTCACAAGTCAAGTAACTGACTGGGAAAATGCCCAGAAAAGGGAAAAAAAATAAGACCATAGAAGGCTACTTTCTTGGTGACCAGATGTTTCCTCCCTTCCTTTCTAATGAGGAAGAACAATGCTTACCATCAGGTAAAGACATAGGAGTCAAGGCCTCTGTATGCCAAACATCTGAAATAGATATCCAATGGGCTCAGGCCATGGAAGAGCTCAAAAAGGATTTTGAAAATCAGGTTAGACAGGTGGAGGAAAAACTGGGAAGAGAAATG
>JAQQSK010013027.1:0-11639 GCA_028658325.1 Potorous gilbertii | reverse complement strand
GGTGGGGAGGGAGGGATGGAGAGAAGATGGGACTTAAAGTTTTAGGATCAACTGTTGAGTATTTTTCTTGCTACTAGGAAATAAGAAATACAGGTAATGGGGAATAGAAAGTTATCTGGCCCTACAGGACAAAAGAGAAAATTGGTTAAGGGAAGGGAGGGATAATAGAAGAGAGGGCAGATTGGGGATATGGGTAATTAGAATATCCAGTGTATTGGGGAGGGGGGAGGGGACAAATGGGGAGAAAATTTTGGAACCCAAAATTTTGTGAAAATGAATGTAAAAAGTTAAATAAATTTATTAAAAAAAGAAATAAAGCTTTATCATATAGTTTTACATCTGAAAATACTATTCCTCCTTCCTAATTATGATGGCCTTTGAAGTACTTGACTTTTTAACTCCTCCAAATTAGTTGTGCTATCATTTTATGTAATTCTGTTTAAGTAACCATATGGTAGATTGTTATCCATTATATCTGCAAATTAATTTATGCAATACTGTCATTTTCACTATTTTGACACGTGCCACATATGGGCAATAAATATTCTTCCAACTAAAAGGAAAAAAAAAAAGAATGACAAAATGGAAGAGAATGTGAAATATCTCATTGGAAAAACAACTGACCTGGTAAAGAGATCCAGGACAATTTAAAAATTATGGGATTATCTAAATGCCATGATAAAAAAAAAGAGCCTAGACATCATCCTTCATGAAATTATCTAGGAAAACTGCCCTGATATTCTAGAACCAGAGCGCAAAATAAGTATTCAAGGAATCCACCGATCACCGCCTGAAAGAGATCCAAAAAGAGAAACTCCTAGGAACATTGTGGCCAAATTCCAGATTTTCTAGGTCAAGGAGAATATATTGCAAGCAGCTAGATGGAAACAATTACAGTATTGTGGAAATAAAATCAGGATCACACTAGATCTAGCAGCTTCTACATTAAGGGATCAAAGGGTGTGGATTAGGATATTCCAGAAGTCAAAGGAACTAGGTCTAAAGCCAAGAATCACCTACCAGCAAAACTGAGTATAATACTTCAGGGGAAAATATGGTGTTTCAATGAAATAGAGGACTTTCAAGCATTCTTGATGAAAAGACCAGAGCAGAAAAGAAATTTGAATTTAAAACACAAGAATGAGAAGAAGCCTGAAAAAGTAAACAGCAAAGAGAAGTGACAAGGGATTTACCAAAGTTGAAAAATTTACATTCTTATATGGAAAGACAATATTTGTAACTCCTGAAATTTTTGAGTATCTGGGTAGTTGGTGGGATTACACACACATGTAAACACACACAAAAAAACATGTACATGTGTGCGTGCACACACACACATACACACATGCACGCACACACAGAGACAGAGAACACAGAGTGAATTGAATAGGATGGGATCATATCTTGAAAGAAATCAAGGTAAATGGTGAGAGAGAAATGTAGTGGGAGGAGAGAGGGTGAAATGGAATTGGTAAATTATCTCTCATGGAAGAGGAAAGCAGGAGACTTTTTAGTGGAGGGAAAAAGAGGAGAGCTGAGGAAAAAAAAAGAAACATGAAGTTTACTCTCATCGCGTTCCACTAAAGGAAGGAATAAAATGCACTCGCATTTTGGTATGAAAACCTATTTAACAGTAAAGGAAAGTGGGGGCGAAGGAGATAAGCAGGGTGGGAGGGGGACGATGGAAGGGAGGGTAATGGGAGGAGGGAACAATTTGACGTTAACACTTGCGGAGGGACGGGAAGAAAACAGAGAATAACAACAATGGGGGGCAGGATAGGATGGAGGGAAATATTGTTAGTCTTACACAACACGACTATTATGGAAGTCATTTGCAAAACTGCACAGATATAGTCTATATTAAATTGCCTGCCTTCGCAAAGAGAATGGGTGGGGAGGGAGGGATGGGGAGATGTTGGAACTCAAAGTCTTGGGAACAATTGTAGAATATTGTTCTCGCTACTAGGAAATAAGAAATACAGGTTATGGGGAATAGAAAGTTATCGGGCCCTACAGGACAAAAGAGAAGATGGGGACAAGGTAAGTGAGGGTTGTCAGAAGAGAGGGCAGATTGCTGAGAGGGGAAAGAAGAATGCTTGGTGTACTGGGGTGGTTGAAGGGGACATATGAGGAGAAAATTTTGTAACCAAAAATTTTGTGAAAATAAATGTAAAGACTTAGATAAATAAATTTATATTAAAAATTATTTTTATTTTTGATTTGATCTCAATAGCTGTCTTATAAGTTATTTCACACAGTTAATAATAATTGTGATTTTTTCATTTCTGGATGAGATTTGTGGCAGAGATTTACTAGATAATCGATAAAAGTCATGAGAATTTACATCGGGCTGTGACTTTGTGAATGAATGAAGGATCAGAAATGAATGGTGTTCACATGAGTGGAGAGAGACGATAGTATTGAAGACGAATTATAAACATAATACTAAATAAGTAATAGCTTAGTTCTATAAAGTCACTTCTAAAGCGCTAGTTTTATTAAGTGATAAGATTATACTGTGAGTTTCTTGAAGGTAGGGATTGGTTTTCGCCTCTTTTTGCATCCCAAGCATTTATCATAGTGCCTAAGGCATAGTAGGAACTTAACATCTATTTACTGATGATAGACTAAGGAAGAAGAATAGGACGGGTGGGGAAGAAAGAAAAGGAGGAAGAAGAGGAAGTGGAGGAGTCCTTCCCAGGTCTCAGGCTTAATCAGATACTGGCTGAGATGGGGGAGCTCTTTAGGGACTAGGAGACTAACAGTAACTGGGGTGGCAGAAGTAGCTCTCTCTGGAATTCCTGGGTCCCAAATGTTTCGCTTGACTGTCTCCCACACTCTCAAGCAAACCAGGGAAGATGTAGAGAACAGAGGGAAAATGGAGATGGGAGGTTTAACTAGAGAAAATTGGCTCCCCAATTTCACCATCAGTTCCTTTCCCAACAAGGGGGCAAGATCAGAGGAGGGCATAAGGAAGCAATGTTTAAACAACAGATTCTAAAGTTGGCTGGGGAAGGGGTATGTCTGGAGACATTCCTTAGTATCCCCTTCAGTGCCTATGACCCAAGTGGTCAGGGGATGGGTAGGGCCAGTGTGACTGGTTAAAGCAGAGAATTTAGCCATGTTAAAGTAGGTAATCTTACCTTCAGCCTTTGTTTTTACTCAGGGCAGTGTGAGAGACGTGGAAAAAGTGGGAGCACTGCCAGAACCCAGACTTGCCCGTTGTTACAAGTCTTGAGAAGACTGGAGGACAGGGTACAGGTGGGTGGCTTCACCACTTTTCCAACCTGAGGGACAATCTTTCCTCCAAAGTCCCTCCTGGTCACATCACGGTTCCACAGGCGTTGGTTCCTGGGGTTCCCTATGGGGGGGCCTGGAGGGGCACTCCTTGGCCCAGTGACCCTCCTTGTGGCAATTAAAGCGAGTTTCCCCACTGCCCAAGTAGCCAGCTTTCCTCCAAGGGGGTGCCCTGGAGGGGTGCTCCCTGGGTCTTTTCCTGGCCAAGGCAGCAGCCAAAAATTGAGAATGCTCCCTGGCCCTGGCCCTCTCCTTTGTTCTCTTTCCTCTCCTGCAAAGAGGTCTCTCTTGTTAAAGACTCCAAAGGCCGTCGCCAGTAACTGGCCCTGAGGTGTTTGGGGTCCCATTGCCAATTTCTGCAGTTTCCTCCTAATATCTGGGGCAGACTGATTAATAAAATACATGCTAAGGGTTGCTGCCCCTTCAATGGAGTCAGGATCCAAATTTGTATGCTTTTTAATCGTTTCTACTAGCCAGTTTTGAAAAAGGACAGAGTTTTCCTTTTCTCCCTGAATAATTTCCCTACTAATTTTTTGAAAATTTACTTGTTTTTGAAATGCAGTTTTCAGACCTTCTAACAGGCAAATTACCATAAAGTCTCTCTTTATCCTGTCTTCATTCTTTTGAAAGTCCCATCTGTGGTTACTCGCGGGAACAGCAGCTGTTCCTGGGGGGTATTTTATGAGATCATTGCTAGCCATAGGATCCCCAAACTTTTGGGCGTGTTCCCAAATTCTCCCCTTCTCAATGATACAGACAGAGAAAAGATTATCCAGATCCTTCCAAGAAAGTTCAAATTGTAGGGATATGTCCCAAAAACCTTTGGTAAATGTAGTGGGTTTCTCTTTAATGTGGGTAAGATCCAAAAGAGAGTGGAACACGAATCCTGATTTTCCCACTCGGTGGGGTAGGTACTTCTCTCAAGCGAAACAACCCTGACCACCCACTGGGGACAGGAGCTTGTGGAGGAAAATAGGAAGTCCCACTTCTTGTGAGGGAGAGGCTGGGGAATGCCTGCTGAATTAGATTAGGCTGCAGGGCCAGGGGATCTGACTGGCAAGGGGAACGATCCACCAGTACATGAAGAAGAGTAGGGATCAAAGGAGATGCCCCAAAGAGTGCCATGGAGAGTGATCTAAAACCTGAGTGAATATTGCCCCAGTGAGAGGGGCTGCAAAGGGAGGCACCTCAGCAAGCCCCGTAACTGGGAACTGAGTGGGGGTTGGGAATGGAGACAGGGGAGGAATGTGAGGTCAGTGACCCTAGGAGCCATAAACAAGGGGTCATCCAAAACATCCAATTTGCCCCCTTTTCCCTTCTGTGGAACGGCTCTAGCTACAAGAATCTTGCAATCTGTTCTGAGAGTGGGGTCCTGAGAGAGTTCAACAAAGGCCCTTATATAAGGTATTTCTATCCATTTTCCCTTTTGGAGGCAATATAATTGTAATTGTGAAAGGATATTACACTGTAAGGTCCTAAATATGGGCCACAATTCTTTGTCCTCCAGATGATACTGAGGCCAAAGTGTGTTGCAAAAGAATATCAACTTTTTCTTTTTAAGGTCTTTAGAGAGGTTAATTTTTTTTTCCAATTTTGTAAAGGCAGCCCAAAGATGAATTCTTTGGGATTGATGAAATTTGTTCCTTTTTTTTCCCTGGAAGTCCTCTCCCCTCCTTAAAGGAGGACATGGGAGTAAACCTTGAGAGAATAAAACAAGAGGGCAAAAATTCCCGGATTTCCTTGCGCTCAGGAAATCCAGAGAATTGGGCACCCACTTAACTGACGTTTCTCTAACCTTCTAGCACCCAGAAAGTGCAGAGAATAGTGCTTTGGAGGGTATGCCCAGGTCCACATCCTCAAATACAGCTACTGGACCAACCACCTGAGTCTCTAACTTTCTAGCACCCAGAAAGTTCAGAGACTTTGCCTGATACTGGGACCTGAAGCCAGGTACGAAAATCCGCTTCAAAGGTTCTTAGAGAGCAAGTAGGGGACAGGGAGAGGGGGAGGCTTACATACCTTCCAAGTTGAGCAGAAGAACTTGAGATTAGCAGATATTCCCCGGTCAGCGAACCACAAATGACAAGGTTGAGGGGTGAGCAAGGACCGCAAAATACCGACAGTCTGGGTCATGCTCGAATGAATTCAACTCAAGCCTTCTTAAAGCTAAAGAAAACAAAGTTTATTAAAGATTCGCCAAATTGGGTTGCATCTTAAGGAGTCTAAGCATGTGTAATGGTTATATTCACAAGTGGGCCAGATAGAATCCCAGCTAGACAGTGTCTGAGCTGGATTGAATCTGAGCCGTGACCAATAATTTTTAAACTATCTCTTCTTGTTCTATTTTCAAGGTCAGTTTATTTTTTTTCCAATGAGATATTTCACATTGTCTTCTGCCTTTTCATTCTTTTGGGTTTGTTTTGTAATTTGTTGATTCCTCATAGTCAATGGCATCCAAATCCTCCAATCTAATTTTTGAAGAATTATTTCCTTCAGTAACCTTTTGATGTCTTTCCATTTGACTATTTCTGCTTTATAAAGCACTCTTCTCCTCATTAGCTTTTTGGACTTCTTTTGCCATTTGGCTTAGACTATTTTTAAAGGTCTTGTGTAATTCAGCATTCTTTTATATCTCCTTTAACAAGCTGCTGATTCACTTTTCATGATTTTCTTTCATTGCTCTCATTTCTATTCTCAGTTTTTCCTCCACCTATCTTAGTTGATTCTCTACATCCTTTTTCAGCTCTTTCATGGCGTATGATTGCTGCACATTTTTTGGAGTTTTGGATGCAGAAGCCTTAACTTTTATGCCTTTCTCTGATGGTATACTTTGTTCTTCCTCTTTTGAATGGATGGACAAAAGTACCTGTTCACCAAGAAAGTAACCTTTTATACTCTTATTTTTTTCCATTTTGGGGCACTTTTCCAGCCTTTTAACTTGATTTTTGAGTGCTTTATCACATGCAGGATGGGCTTTAGGAGCCTGCAAGCTCTCAGTTCCTCCAAGGTGACACAATCAGGGGAAAGGAGTTTGCTCCTCTCCTGACTTGCACTCTGGTCTGGAAGCAACCACAAGCTTTTCTGCCCAGGATCTGTGAATAGAATTATCTCCAAAGCCTCCACCAGCTCCACCACACCCTTCCTCACCCCAAGGTTGCCATTCAGAACTGAGACATAGATTGGCTGCTCAATTCCTCCAGGGATATTAAGCTCTAAAATTGGAAGCTACGCCACAGTGGATGTGTCTGTCCTGGACCCAAGGCCAAGAACAGACCTTGCTCCCTTCTCATGTGGATGAAAAAGCTTTCTCACTGACCTTTGAAACTGTCTTTGGCGTCTGTGGATTGAGAAATCTGGGAACCACAGCTTCTGCTTTTAATTCCCCACTCTGAAGCCTGGTCCAGTGCTGTCCTTGCTGCACCTGGTGAGTCCTATGTGATATTACTTTCCTGTTGACTTATAGGCTGTCTTGGGCTGAAAATCTCTTTCATTCTGTCGTTTTGTATGTTCTGCTGCTCTAGAATTTTTTAGAGTAATTTTTACAGGTATTTTATGGCCTATGGGAGCACAACTAGAGCAAGTCTGTCCTGCCCTTCCATCTTGGCTCCATTCACCTCTCTTACTTTGTTTCCAAAATCCTTTTTGAGATCTTCATTGGCCTGACACTAATTCATATTTTTCTTGGAGGCTTTGAATGTAGAAGCTTTGACTTTTTTGTTTTATATTTGTATATTTTGGCCTTCCTTTTCACATATATAAAATTCTATAGACTGACACTATTTCTGGGGGTTTTTTCGCTCATTTTCCCAGGTATTTATTTGACTTTTGAATTCTTTGTCAAGGTGTTTTGCTGCTTCAATGTGGGTGGGGGAATATTGTTATCCCCTCCATCCCCCCACAATCTGTGGGCCGAGTTCCACAAAGAGTCTTGGTTGCTAGGGCCTGACCACTCTAGCCTCTCAGATTCCACAGGGTATTTCCATTGACATTCCAATTTTTCCAATCGCTTTGTGGTCATGAAGTCCGGAAACCATGACAGGTGCAGGATATTCAGTTCTCCCAAGGCCTGTCCAAGTCCCATCTGTGCCTGTGTGACGCCAAGAAGACCTTGATTATATCCTCTCCTTCGTTTCTCTTTTAATTTTCCACATAGATAATATGGAAATCATTTTCATGACTATGCGGGTATAATCTTTGTCAAATTACTTGGCATCTCAAGAAAATAAAAAGGAAGTGAATGAGGGATGGGAAGAGACAATTTGAAACTCAAAATTTGTAATTAATATTAAAAAGTTTTACTACAAATAATCATAAAAAATAATAATTTTTTTCCAAAAATCATCTCTGCTTTGAAGCAATCTTTCTAACCTGAAAATAAAGTTGGAGGCTTTTTCTTGTTATTGTATAATTTGTTAACAGAAAGGGAATTCAATATTAAACAATCATTGCATGCTATGTACTCTCCTAGGAACTGGAGATACAGATAGTAAAAATTCTTTACTTTCAAGATGTCCAAATTCTAAAGGGAAGACACAATGTATTAAGGAAGGTTCACTTTTATGGCAAATATAAAGTCCAAGTTGTAGTTAGGAATTGAGATAAGCAGGACAGATGGCCAATCACTGAAAATCATGGGAAGATTTGACAGTGTCCTTGAACACAAAATGAGTGCAAGGGTTAGAATGGAAAGGATTTCTGGGGTATCTAAGGAAGAGCAAGGAATGGAGTGTGAGAGGTCAATGGCCTACTGATAACAGACATCTAGAATCAGATTGGAGCTGGATAATAAGGGTTAGTGTTTCTTATTATAGAAACTAGTAGTGGGGCTGGTAGTAGGGGCGTCCTTTGCAGAGGTTGTGCTTCACAGACTTGTTTTCTCTACTTTTAACACCACCTACAAAATAATCCCTGCAACATATCAGGTAAAATCAGAGATATACTGAAAACTAATTGAATGTGTTTTTATTGATGTACACTTGTGTGTGTATATACATGCACACATGTGTGCTTTTGTGTGCATGTATGAATGTATCTCTGCCGAGGGATTTTGGATTCACGTACCTAGAGTGGACAAAGGGGTTGTTATAAAGAAGATTGGATTATTTAATTTTGCTACATACCTATGATTTCATTTGTATGAGCAACTCTTTTCTATATAAATTACTAACGATCAAAAATATAGCATTTATTACCCACTATGTGAAAGAAAATTGACAACTATTCATAATCCAGAGAGAGTTGACAGTGGATTTTGTGAGATTATTTTAATATTAATGGTCAGGTGGCTAGTGTGTTGAAGAGGCACCTTGATGCCCAGGCATTCTTGGCTTCAATTTAAGCCCTCTAGTCACTATGTATTTTTTAAGGAATAAGGGATTTAAAATTTATGAGTACCTTAAAGATGAAAAAGTACTTCCCTTTTATTTAACAAAAGAATATGCTGTGGACCTGAGAAAATAAAGTACTTGCCCAAGGTCCTGTCGAGAGTGACAGAGTCTGAATTTGAACCTACGCCCTTTGACTCCATATCTAGTTCCTGTTACATTGAATCATAGCTCTCTCCTCATTCAATGACAACTTACATACACATTGTATACTATTTCAAAATGGAAAAAGTGTTACCATAGAAGGGTCGGACATCTTAGTCATTCGCATTTTAGTTTGAGCATCTTGATGACCGTTCCATTTGGAATTTTGCTAAAATACACCACAGTGGAGAAATTAGATATGCAATTCAAAATGTCATCACTTCTGGGTCAGGTAACACTGTCTGTTTGCTGCCTGTTCAGAGGCAAATTTCTCGTCAATTATATTTAATTTAAAAAATATGGGGGGAGGAGCCAAGATGGTGGAGTAGAAAGATACACATACACAAGCTCCCGAACCCACAGCCTATGAAATACCTATAAGGAGGAACTCCCGACAAGTTCTGGAGCAGAGGAAGCAGCGGAACAACAGAGTGGAGGAGATTTCTGTTCTACAGCGACAAGAAAAACCAACACCAGGGGTCCGTCCCCGCCAGATCCAGAGCAGAACCCAGTCCTGCCTTGGCCGAGGGACTCCGGGAGAAGCAGATCGAGGTGGGTCTTGGGATGGAATCTCCAGCTACCGCGTGGTTCCCTCCATCCAGAGGCACAAAGGTAAGTGAGAGGGCCAGTTTGGGTGGCCTAGAGGGGAGAAGGGTGGCTCCACAACTCGGGCACCCTTCGGAGGCAGCAGCTAACAGGGGCTCCCAGAACAAGCAGGAACTCAGGTCCATTTTTGAAGGTCTCGCCATAAAGCTCCTGAGAGAACTGAGCCCTGTGCTTAGGCTCTGCCCCTGAGCACCTGAATTTAATCTTGAATTGAATCTTACATTGAATAGCAGACCTGACCCCACTGAAAGCCCTAAGGCTGGGAAGTAGCATTTGATTCTCACTCCCTAAGCACTAGCTGGGCGGATTTGTAGGGTGTGGTGAAGAACCTCAGAAGTCAAATAACTGGCTGGAAAAAAGCCCAGAAAAGGGTAAAAAGGTAACAATCATAGAAGGTTACTTTCTTGGCGACTAGATGTTTCCTCTTTTCCTTTCTGATGAGGAAGAACAATGCTTGCCATCAGGGAGAGACAAAGAAGTCAGGGCTTCTATATCCCAAATATCGAAAATAAATATGGAATGGGTTCAGGCCATTGAAGAGCTCAAAAAGGATTTTTAAAATCCAGTTAGACATGTGGAGGAAAGGAAGAGAAATGAGAGAGATTCAAGAAAAGCACGCAAAACGGGTCAATAACATACTAAAGGAGAAAGAAAAAAATGCCCAAGAAAATAACACCTTGAAAAATAGGTAACTCGATTGGCAAAAGAGGTGCAAAAAACCAAAGAAGAGAAGAACGCTTTCAAAAGCAGAATTAACCACATGGAAAAGGAGGTTCAAAAGCTAACTGAAGAAAATAGTTCTTTCAAAATTAAACTGGAACAGACAGAGGCTAATGACTTTCTGAGAAAGCAAGAAATCACAAAACAAAACTAAAAGAATGAAAAAAACGGAAGATAATGTGAAATATCTCATTGGAAAAACAACTGACCTGGAAAATAGATCCAGGAGAGACAATTTAAAAATTATGGGACTACCTGAAAGCCATTATAAAAAAAACGGGCCTTGATATCATCCTTCATGAAATTGTCAAGGAAAACTGCCCTGATATTCTAGAACCAGAGGGCAAAATAAGAATTCAAGGAATCCACCAAACACCGCCAGAAAGAGATCCAAAAAGAGAAACTCCTAGGAATATTGTGGCCAAATTCCAGAATTCCAAGACCAAGGAGAAAACATTTCAAGTAGCTAGAAAGAAACAATTCAAGTATTATGGAAACAAAATCAGGATAACACAAGATATAGCACCTTCTACATTAAGGGATCGAAGGGCACGGGATAGGATATTCCAGAAGTCAAAGGAACTAGGACTAAAACCAATAATCACCTACCCAGCAAAGCTGAGTATAATACTTCAAGGGAAAATATGGTCTTTCAATGAAATAGAGGAATTTCAAGCATTCTTAATGGAAAGACCAGAGCCGAAAAGAAAATTTGACTTTCAAACACAAGAATGAGAAGAACATGAAAAAGTAAACAGCAAAGAGAAGTTATAAGGGAATATCTAAAGTTGAACTGTTCACATTCCTATATGGAAAGACAATATTTGTAACTTTTGAAACTTTTCTGTATCTGGATAGTTGGTGGGATTACACACACACACACACACACACACACACACACATACACATACACACATACACATGCACACTCACAGAGACAGAGAGCATAGAGTGAATTGAAGAGGATGGGATCATAACTCAAAAAAACGATAGTAAATGGTGAGAGACAAATGTATTGGGAGGAGAGAGGGAAAAATGGAATGGGGTAAATTATCTCTCATAGAGGAGACAGACGAGAGACTTTTTAGTGGAGGGAAAAAGAGATGAGAGAAAAAGATGAAGTTTACTCTCATCACATTCGACTAAAGGAAAGAATAAAATGCACACCGATTTTGGTATGAAAACCTATCTTACAACACAGAAAAGTGTGGAAGAGCGGGATAAGTAGGGCGGGGGAGTGATGGAAGGGAGTTAAATGGGAAAAGGGAGCAATTTAAAGCCAACACTCTTGGGGAGGGATAGGATCAAAAGAGAGAATAGAAACAATGAGGGGCGGGATAGGATGGAGGGAAATATAGTTAGTCTTGCACAACACGACTATTATCAAAGTCATTTGCAAAACTACACAGATATGACCAATATTGAATTATCTGCCTTCCTAAAGGGAATGGGTGGGGAGGGAGGGATGGGGAGAAGTTGGAACTCAAA
>JAQQSK010013026.1:0-11640 GCA_028658325.1 Potorous gilbertii | reverse complement strand
AGTTCCCTCAGGGGGTTTATGCAGAGACCTTCAGTAATGGAGCTGAGCTCCTGCCTGCTTTGGGAGCTCCTGTCTGCTGCTTCCCCCTGCTGCTGCCTCCCGAGGGGGCCTGAGTTATGGAGACACCCTGCTCCCCTCTCAGCCATTCCAGACATCTCTGTGCGTCTGTGGGTGGAGGGACCTTTGAGGCCTCTGGAGATTCTGTCCCTGAAGCCTGCTCCTATCTGCTCCTTTTGGTGCTTTGTGGCCAAGGCAGGGCTGGGCTCTGCTCCAGGTCCGGTGCATGATGGACCTTTGGTGTTGGTTTTTCAGGGCTCTCTGGAATAGAAATCTCCTCCACTCTGCTGCTCTGTGGCTTCTGCTGCTCCAGAATTTGTTGGGAGTTCCTCTTTATAGGTAATTTATGGGCTGTGGGTTTGGAGCTAGCATATGTGAATCTTTCTACTCCACTATCTTGGCTCCTCCCCCGATGTAAGTCAAAAAATCTTTAGAGGACAAGCACCAACTTCTTCAGAGAGTCCTAGTCCTCCCCCTCCCTACCCCTTTCCTTTGGGAGAAAGGCAACGGTACAATGGTAAATATTTAATTACAGGCTCTATGGAAAAAAGTATACATAACACACTTTTACATTTAATCTACAGTATTAACATTTCCCCTGTCACTTTCTTAAGTCTAGGTAAACAAGAAAATAATAAATTAAGCACTGATTTGTAATGTTTGCAGATTTCTGAGGTATAAATGCTCCTGTAAAAAGGTTAACACTGTTCTCTGGGTTTAGTTTTGACTGGGTTGAGCACACCTCCCAGAGTTCTATCACTAACCTAGCTCCAAGTGTTTGATGAACCTTTATGTAAATATAATCTTCTCTCAATTATCCATTTGAATAGAGAGAAGGCGAGATAGACATAATTGATGGCAGCAGATAATTAAATATCCTCTTACTTCATCTCACTTGTGAACATTGGTGTGCATTTGCAAATTAATGACCAAGGAAAGGTGCAGCTGCCAACTATGGAATGGAGCAAAGTGAGCCAGCTTATTTGAGAGCAAAGCCTTATTAGTATTGTGCATGGAACAACTGAGCCCCTAAATAAAAATAAATAGGTTGGTATCATAGCAAACAAGTCTATTATTTATTTATTTTTATTCACAAATCTTCTTTGCTATTGCTGTTTTCAGCTTCAATAAATCAATAACTCCTAAACCAAATCCAGTCCAGATCAGCTGTTCTGAATTCTGTAGGAGCTACCCACTGCATTTGGGCAAATACCCTGGACCAGGGTGAACCCCACATTAGCATTTTAATTACTGGCTGATAGCCTTGCTGTTGCAAGACTCAGCCCACAATGGTACAGTATGTAAGTTTCAATTTGTTTTTACCCTGTGATTTACTGGGCCTATAAAGTATGTCTCACTGTAGCACTTAGAAAGTAATACACTTGACACATTAGAAGTAATATACTCTGCATTACAAAATAGCAGAGTCTCTTGCCTGGAAGTAACTGGCATTGCCTTTAGCTTAGAATGGGCCCTTAGATGACTGAAATCAAAGTTCCAGGGTGATTGATCATTGGGTGGGGTTTCATTAAAAATCAGAGCAGTTTCAGTCACCCTAAAACTTCTGACCTGTAAATTCCCTTCCTAAGGAAAACATGGATCCATCAAAACTCAGGTTTTAGAAATGATGACTGCTGTCTTTGTTAGGGACTATTCATCAAAATGTTATTTGTTGAGCCCAGCAAAGTGATATGTTGTGCTTCATTTTACATTTTTTGTTTTTAAGCCCAGGGGCTGTTGGTGATTTACAACTTTTTGATGTATAAAGGGTTTTCTTTTATTTATTTGGTTGTTTTTAACAGACTTGGTCTCCCCATTTTACTCAGGCTAGAAGTATAGGGGCTACACATGGGCTCAATTCCACTCTGATCAATATGGGAAATTTTGCCTCTCACTAAGTAATGTTGTGGATCCCTGATTCTGGGAACTTATCATCTTAATGCCAAGATACACAATCTTTTTACTAAACTTAGGGCAAACATTTGGTGGATTTAACCTAATGAGCCTAGAACTTCTGAACTCAGGAGATCCACCAGCCTCTACCTTCTTGTTAACTAGGATTATAGATGTATTCCACCAGTTTGATATGCAAAGTTAGATAACCAAGGCAGGTAAAATCAGATTTTTTTGGCCATTATGGGTATAACAAATATGGCCTAAATCTGGCAATTATTCTTTTTTATTTCCTATCATTTAGCCTAGACTCCCACCTTAAATGTCACGTCTTGTTCTAGAGGAATATGTTATCATTTGATAAAAATGTGTATCATTTGACAAAATATGAATGTATATGTATTCTAAAGTGGGTCAGCTTGATTGTACAAGGAATAGAATATTAGATTTGGAATCAAGGAAACCCAAGTTCAAATTCTGCCCAACTTACTAGTTGTTTGATCTCGGGCAAATTACAACCTCTCTTGAGATCAGTTCTCTTATTTGTAAAATGGGACTAAGAAGAGTATGTACATCACAGGATTATTTCAAGGAACAAGTGAGATAATATGTATAGCCCTTTGTAAAATTTTAAGTGATATGTAAATGGTATCAGCTAGTATAATACTTATTATTCTTTTTATGTTTGCTAGAGGAACTTGTCCAGAATGGTAAATATATTAACAAAGATGCTTCAGGTTATTTCATGGTTCTCAGAATTATCTACTAGAACCATAAGTGAAATTCTTTCTCAAATTTTTTCCCAGAAGAACTAGTTTTTTAAATCCTGTTATTTCAAGGTCTCAGTGATAATTCACTTTGCTAAACTACACCCAAACAAATAATAATATATGACAATAATGATAAATAGCTTTATTCTTGAAAATGAGGTATATTTATTAAATGCATGTGACTGAAATACACACATGGAGTATCAGAGGGAGGCAATATTATCTCAAAAACAAATATATTGAATTGCCAATAAACTTCCTCATGTAGGCATTTTATTACTCATGTGAAAAAATCATAAAAATCCATCCATATACCAAGGGTATAAAAAAAGAATGGAATTGTAAAAGGAGGCCTGGAAATACTTTCATGCAGTCATGAGGAAAAAAGCCCTGCTAGGGATTGCAAGCCCTTATCTCTTATGACCTGTTTTTTCAAGAGAAGAGCAAAACAGTGTTGGCTAGTCATGATGCGACACCACTGAGAAGATGGTGAGTGTGTACCTTACTTTCTTGTTCTAAGAGTTGGAGGCAAGAGAGAAAGGAACTGTTGGCTCTTTCTTATGTATGCTGAAAATCCTTTTCTTTCTCCCAGTGTCTAGTGTACATTACATATATTATCTTGAAAGGTCAACTTTGCCCATCATTTATAATATTGCCATTTGAGAAGATGGGGTGTGGGGTATGTTCAGGGAAGATCAGTACCTTTGTTGCCGAGCCCTTTTCAAGGCTCTTTCCACGTTTGGTGTCCACCTATTCCACCCAACTCTCACATGTGGCTTCAAGAAGTTACAACATGTACAGCAGTCATACCCTGGTACACTGTTTTGGCAGATGGGTCAAAACAGGTTAAGGGTAACCAAAGGGTCTCAAACTCATTGGTGAGTTAGGGGGGTGTTTACCCCAGGCATGTGAAGACTTCCCTTGGTGGAATGCTGGATGACAACAATTCGTTTCAATGGCTTTGAAGGCAGCTGAAGCAGGCGATGTGGAGCATTTAGAGCTTGGCTAGACACTGAAAATACCAAGGTCATCCACTGCATCCTGGGCCATCACCAGCTGTCTTTACTCTGTCCTGCCACTGGACTATGATGACTCCTGAGGAGAGAGTGAGGCTGATGACTTTGTGCAACTCTACCTCACTTAAATCCAATTTATGCAGAAATCAAAAGACCATTTTGATATATTACCATTATACCTCAAAGTCTGGTGGTGACAGGCAAGTGATGAAGCAGCAGGTGTGGATAAACTGGGAGCTGTAGTCACAACTGCACACAGATAACCCAGGCCATAGGATTGTTTCTCACTGGATGCAGCAGCGGGACTTGGCAGCCCCCTGGGTGTTTCAGCAGCCCTTTAAGGATCACACTACTCACCTCTTGGTGTCAGGAAGGAGGCTAGGAAAGGTGCCCTAAAAATTGTCTGCTAACGCATCCCTGGCCTGATTACTGCAGCAGGTGGGGAATCCCACTCTGTGGTCAAAACATGCAAACAATGTATGAAACATAAAAAAAATCTGCAAAGATGATTCCACTCACCAGTGGTACATGGAATGTGTGTATGCTTATAGACCACACAAAATCCAGTAGACTTGAAAGATGAACTGCTCTTGTTGCAAGAGAACTCAACAGGTATTGCATCAGAATAGCAGCCTTGAGTGAAACAAGATTAGCAGGGGGCAGAGCCAAGATGGTGGAGCAGAAAGACAGACCTGCTGTAGCTTTCTCCCCATAGCCCGTAAAATACCTGTAAAAAGTTATTCTAAACAAATTTTAGAACAGTAGAAGCCACAAAGTGACAGAGTGAAAGAGATTTCCAGTCCAAGAGAGCCTGGAAGGTCAACAGGAAAGGTCTATCACATCAGGTTCAGAACGGAGTACAGCTCAGTCTTGGCTGTGTGTGGCATGATCAACAGAACTGGATCAGGCTTCAAGGTGCATAATCATGGGTAGCAGCTGCAGTTCCCAGATTTTGCAACCCACAAACGCCAAAGACAGCTTCAAAAGTCAGTGAGAAAGCTCTTTCACCTCTGGTCCCAGTGGGGCAGTAGCTACTGCAGCATTTTTGGAGCACTCCACCTAAAGACCCTGGGGGAATTGAGCAGCTTATCTGGGTCTCAGTCCTGAGTGGTGGTCCTGTGGTGAGGGGAGCACTGGTGTGGTGGAGCTAGTGGAGGTTCTGGAGACAGAATCCTACTCGCAGATTCTGGGTAGAAAATCTTGTGGTTGCTCCCAGACTAGAGCTCAGGCCAGGAGAGGAATAAACTCCTCTCCCATAATTGTGCCACCTTGGAGGAACTGAGAACTTACAGGTTCCTAGAGTATACCCTCCACTTGACAAAGGACTCAATAATCAAGTAACTGACTGGAAATATGCCCAACAAAAGGGGAAAAAAATAAGACTATAGAAGGTACTTTCTTGGTGAAAAGGTATTTTCTTCCATCCTTTCAGATGAGGAAGAACAAAGCATACCATCAAAGGGAGACATCAAAGTCAAGGCTTCTATATCCAAGACCTCCAAAATAAATATGCAATGGTCTCAGGCCATGGGAGAGCTGGAAAAGGATTTTGAAAATCAAGTAAGAGAGGTGGAAGAAAAATTGGGAAGAGAAATGTGAGTGATGCAAGAAAACCATGAAAAGGGAGTCAACAGCTTGCTAAAAGAGACCAAAAAAAATGCTGAAGAAAATAACACCTATAGTCTATAAAAATAGACTAACCCAAATGTCAAAAGAAGTCCAAAAGGCCAATGAGGAGAAGGATGCTTTAAAAATCAGAATTAGCTAAATGGAAAAGGAGGTTCAAAAGCTCACTGAAGAAAATAGTTTAAAAATTATAATGGAGCAGAATGAAGCTAATGACTTTATGAGAAATCAAGAAATTATAAAACAAAACCAAAAGAATGAAAAAAATGGAAGATAATATGAAATATCTCATTGGAAAGACAACTGACCTGGAAAATAGATTCAGGAGAGAAAATGTTAAAATTATTGGTCTACCTGAAAACTATGATAAAAAGAAAAGAGCCTAGGCATCATCTTCCAATTATCAAGGAAATCTGCCCTGATATTCTAGAACAAGAGGGTAAAATAGAAATAGAAAGAATTCACCAATCACCTGCTGAAAAAGACCCCAAAAGGAAAACTCCTATAAATATTGTAGCCAAACTCCAGAGTTCCAAGGTCAAGGAGAAAATATTACATGCAGCCAGAAAGAAACAAATCAAATATTGTGGAAATACAATCAGGATAACACAGAACTTAGCAGTTTCTGCACTAAGGAATTGGAGGACTTGGAATATGATATTCCAGAGGTCAAAGGAGATAGGATTAAAACCAAGAATCACCTACCAAGCAATACTGAGTATAATACTTCAGGGGAAAAAATGGTTATTCAAGGAAATAGAAGATCTCAAAGAATTCTTGTGGAAAAGACCAGAGCTGAATAGAAAATTTGACTTTCAAATACAAAAATCAAGAAAAACATGAAAAGATGAGGATAGTAAAGCCCACAGAGCTTCCAGTGACTTGCAAAAGATGTAGAAATGGAGAGAACCTCAAAGGCCATCTGGTACAACCCCCTCATTTTACAGATGAAGAAACTGAGGCCCACAGTGTATAAGTGACTTACACAAGGTCACATTAGCAGTATGCCTTAGAGAAGGGAAACAAACCCAAGTCTTCTGACTCCAGAACTATCATATCCATAACTATCAGACTGAGAATTGAATTCAGGCTCTCAGACTCAAAATACATTGCCTTCTGTTACATACCAGCATGCTGGTGAACTATTCTTTTTTATTTTAAATTATTTTATTTGTTTTCAGTTTTCTACAATCATTTCCATACATCTTAGATTTTTTTACGTTTCCTCCCCCTCTTTCTCCCTCCCTCCCCAAAATAGCATACAATCTTATATAGGATCTACACATACATTCTTATTAAATACATTTTCACTTTAGTCATGTTGCATAGAAGAATTAAAATGAATGGGAGAAACTATGAAATAAAACAAAACACAACACAAGAGAAAATGGTCTGCTTCATTCTGCAATCCAATTCCACAGTTCTTTCTCTGGATGTTAAAGGTGTTTTGCCTCGAGACCATTGGGAATATTTTAAATCCTTGCATTGCTTTGAAAGACTAAGTCTACCAGAAAAATTCCTCACACACTGTGGTTATTGCTGTGTACAAAGTTCTCATGGTTCTTCTCCTTTCACTCAACATCAGTTCATATAAGTCCTTCCAGGCCTCTCTGAAGTCTTCCTATTCATCATTTCTTATAGCACAATAGTATTCCATTATATTCATATGCCACAACTTGTTCAGCCATTCTCCAATTGATGGGCATCCCCTTGATTTCCAGTTTTTGGCTACCACAAAGAGAGCTGCTATAAATATTTTTGAACATGTGGGACTCTTTCCCATTTTTATGATCTCTTTGGGATACAATCATAGAAGTGATATTGCTGGGTTAAAGGGTATGCACATTTTTGTAGCCTTTTGGGCTTAGTTCCTAATTGCTCTCTAGAATGACTGGATCAGCTCACAGCTCTACTGACAACGAATTAGTGTTCCAACTCTCTCATATCTTCTCCAACATTTATCATCTTCTTGTTTTGTCATGTTAACCAATCTGATAGATGTGATGTGGTACCTCAGGGATGTTTTGATTTGCATTTCTCTAATCAATAGTTATTTAGAACATTTTTTCATATGACTATAGATAGCTTTAATTATTCCTCTGAAATTGACTTCATATCCTTTTACCATTTATTAGTTGGGGAATGACTTGTATTCTTGTAAATCTGACTTAGTTCTATCTATATATTAGAAATGAGGCTTTTACCAAGTATACTGGTTGCCAAAAATTCTTTCCAAAGTTTTTGCTTCCCTTCTAATCTTGGTTGCATTGGGCTTGTTTGAGCAAAAACTTTTCAATTTAATGTAATTAAAAGTATCCATTTTGCATTTCATAATGTTCTCTATCTCTCGTTTGGTCAAAAATTTCTCCATTGTCCATATATCTGAAAAATACACTATTTCTTGCTCCCCTAATTTGTTTATAGTATCAGTCCTTATACTTAGATCATGTATCCATTTGGACTTTACTTTTGTGCACAGTGTCAGGCATTAGTCTATGACCAGTTTCTGCCACACTGTTATCCAGTTTTCCCAGCAATTTTTGTCAAACAGTGAGTTCTTATCCCAGAACCTGGGGTCCTTGGATTTCTCAAACAGCAGATTGCTATATTCACTGACTACTGTATCTTGAGTACCTAACTTATTCCACTGGTCTATCTCTCTATTTCTTTTTATTTGTATTATTTTTATTTATTTTCAGTGTTCTACAATCACTACTATACCTTTAGATTTTTTCTCCCTCCCTCCCTCCTGCCTTTTCTCTCTCTCCCTGAGATGGCATACAATTTTATATTGGTTCTACACATACATTCTTATTAAACACATTTACACTATAGTCAGGCTGTGTAGAAGAATTAAAATGAATGGGAGAAATCATGTAACAAACCAAAATGTAATACAAAAGAAAATGATCTGTTACATTCTGTGATTGATATTATTTTTTTCTAGCTCTAGAAAATAATTATCTGATAGTTGGATTGGTATGGCACTGAAAAGGAAATTAATTTAGGTAGAATTGTCATTTTTATTATATCATTTCTGCCTATCCTTTTCCACTTACTTAGATCTGAATTTATTTGTGTGAAAAGTGTTTTGTAATTTTGTTCATATAGTCTCTGGGTTCATTTTGGTGGGTAGACTCCCAGATATTTTATAGTGTCTACTTTAGCTTTAAAGGGGATTTCTCTCTCTACCTCTTGCTTTTGAGCTTTGTAAGTAATATATAGAAATGCAGATGATTTTGTAACCTGCAACTTTGCCAAAGTTGTTTATTATTTCACATAGTTTTTACTTGATTCTCGAAGTATATCACCATATCATCTGCAAAGAGTGATAACATTTTTTTCTTTGCCTATTCTAATTCCTATTTTTCTTCTCTTATTGCTTCAGCTAACATTTCTAGTATCATATTGAATAACAATGGTGATAATGCACATCCTTGTTTCACCCCTGATCTTATTGGAAATGTATCTAGCTTATCCCCATTGCATATGATGCTTGCTGATGGTTTTAGGTAGATACAGTTTATTATTTTATGGAAAGTTCCATTTGTTCCTATGCTCTCCAGTGTTTTCAATAGGAATGGGTGTTGTATTTTGTCAGGAGCTTTTTGTGCATCCATTGAAATAATCGTGTGGTTTCTGTTAGTTTTGTTGTTGATATGATTAATAATGCTGATAGTTTTTCCAATAGTGAACCAGCCCTGCATTCCTGGTATAAATTCTACCTGATCATAATGTATAATTCTCGTGAAAAGTTGCTGTATTCTTTTTCCTAATATCTTATTTAAAATTTTTGCATCAATATTCATTAGAGAAATTGGTTTAAAATTTTCTTTCTCTGTTTTGGCTTTTCCTGGTTTAGGTATCAGAACCATATTTGTATCATTAAAAGAATTTGGTAGGACTCCTTCTTCCCTAATTTTCCCAGATAGTTCATATAGCATTGGAATTAGCTGTTTTATCTTTCCATGACCTTTTGTTATACTTAATTTTTATTTCATTATGATCTGAGAAGGATGCAACGACTACCTCTGCCATGTGGAACTGAGAAAAAAGTATATTTCTTTCTATCCCCATTCAGTTTTCTCCAGAGATCTATCATATCTACCTTGTCCACAGTTTTATTCACCTCCTTACCTTCTTTCTTGTTTATTTTGAGGTTAGATTTATCAAGTTAAGAAAGGGGAACTTGTATAGTTTTGCTGTCTATGTTTTCCTGTAACTTCCTTAACTTCTCTAAGAATTTGGATGCTATACCACTTGGAGCAAATATGTTTAGTAGTGTTTTGCTTTATTGTCTATGGTGACTTTTAGCAGGATATAGTTTCCTTTCTTATCTCTTTTGATTAGATCTATTTCTGCTTTTGCTTTGTCTGAGGATGGGATTGCTACCCCTGTTTTTTTTTTTTTTACATCAGCTGAAGCACAATATATTCTGCTCCAACCTTTTACCTTTACTCTGTTTGTA
Source organism: Potorous gilbertii (assembly GCA_028658325.1). Taxonomy (NCBI): domain Eukaryota; kingdom Metazoa; phylum Chordata; class Mammalia; order Diprotodontia; family Potoroidae; genus Potorous; species Potorous gilbertii. The sequence continues at coordinate 1,810 of JAQQSK010013026.1, read as the reverse complement.
TTCCCCTACTTCAACTGTGTTTCTTGTAAACAACGTATGTTAGATTATGGTTTTTAATACATTTTGCTATCCATCTCCCTTTTATGGGGGAGTTCATCCCATTCACATTCAAAGTTATGATTACTATATGTGTCTTTCCCTCCATCCTCTTTCCTCCTGTTTATGCTTTTAGTTCTCCTTTCTCCCTTCCCCTGCACAATAGAGTTTTAATTTTTGACCACCATCTCCTTCAGTCTTCCCTCCCCTCTTTCAGTCTCCCTCCCTTTTACTGCCCTTTTCCCTTACTACTTCTTCCCTCCCTTTAGCTCCCTCCCTTTTCTTTCCCCTTCTACTGCCTATAGAGCTAGTTAGAGTTCTATACTTAACTGAGTTTGTTGTTCCCTCCTTGAACCAAATCAGATGAGAGTAAATCTCAAACAATGCTCATCTCCCTCCCCTCTTTCCCTCTATTGTAATTTTTTTTGTGCCTCTTCCTGTCATGTACTTTACCTTTTTCTGCCTCCTCCTCCTTTCCACATCTCCTGTTACAATCACTTCTCACCCTTAAGTCACATTTTTATCATCACATCATTTACTTTATGCCCACTCCCTCTATCTATGTATATAACTTTTATATATCATAATAAATATACAATTCTCAAGATGAACTAGTATCATCTTCTCCTGTAGGGATGTAAACAGTTTGTCCATATTGAATAGCAAGTTTTTTCTTCCTGTTTACCTTTTTATACCTCTCTTGAGACTTGTATTTGAAGACTGAATTTTCTGTTGAGTTATGGCCTTTTCATCAGGAAGGTCTGGAAATCCCTTATTTCATTGAATGTCCATCTCCTTATGCTAAATTTTCCTGGGTAATTGATCCTTGGTTTTAGTGCCAGCTCCTTTGACTTATGGAATATCATCTTCTAGTTCCTTCTGTTTTTTAATGTAGAAGTTACAAGGTGCTATGTGATCTTGACTATAGCTCCTCGATATTTGAATTGTTTCTTTCTGGCTGCCTGTAGTATTTCCTGTTTCCCTTGATAGCTCTGTAATATGGCAACAAAATTCCTTGGTGTTTTCAGTTTTGGATCCCTTTCAGGAGGTGAACAGTGGATTCTTTCGATGACTTTTTGGCCTGGATCTGGGACTTCTGGGCAGTTTTCCTTGATGATTTCTTGTAAGGTATTGTTCAGGCTCCTTTTTTCATCATGGCTTTCTAGTAGACCAATAATTCTTAGATTTTTCTCTCCTGGGTTTATTTTCCAGGTTAGTTGTTTTTCCAATTAGATAGTTTATATTTTCTTCTATCTTTTCATTCTTTAGATTTTGTTTCACTGATTCTTGATGTTTCATGGAGTCATTAGCTTCTACTTGCCCAATTCTAATTTTTATCAAATATTTTTCTTCAGTTAACTTTTGCATCTTCTTTTCCACCTGTCCAATTGTTCCTCTTAAAGAGTTATTTTCTCCAGTTAATTTTTGTATTCTCTTTTCCATTTGTCCAATTTTCCTTTTAAATTCTTCTGTGATTACTTTTTTCATATTTTTAAAAACATTGATCAGTTTTTCTTCTACTTCCCTAATTTGACTTTTAAAGTTCTTCTTGAGTCCTTCCAAGAATGCTCTTTGAGTTTGAGACCAGTTCCTATTCCCTTCTGAATTTTCAGATGGAGTACAATCTCTTTTGCTGAGCTGATGTGTGAAAAAGCTAAAAGCAGGTTTTTGTTTGGTGTTTCCCCAATCAGCCTTAGGTTTAGCTTGTTAAGTATGGGGGTGGAGTGGTCTAGTTACAGGAGATATCTTCTCAGCAGACCTGAGGCAAAGGCAA
>JAQQSK010013025.1:0-11640 GCA_028658325.1 Potorous gilbertii | reverse complement strand
TACTAGGAAATAAGAAATACAGGTAATGGGGAATAGAAAGTTATCTGGCCCTACAGGACAAAAGAGAAGATTTGGACAAGAGAAGGGAGTGATGATAGAAGAGAGGGAAGATTGGTGATAGGGGAAATTAGAATGCTGGGTATATTGGGGAGAAAATTTGGAACCCAAAATTTTGTGAAAATGAATGTAAAAAGTTAAATAAATAAATTTATATTAAAAAAATAAAAAAAAACCCAAAATTGAAACAGGGAGATACACACAGGGTAAAGTAAAAGGTTGGAGCAGCATATATTTTACTTCAGCTGACATAATGAAAGCTGGGATAGCAATCTCAATCTGAGAGCTAGCAAAAGCGGAAATAGATCTAATCAAAGGAGATAAGGAAGGAAACTATACTCGGCTAGAAGTCACCATAGACAATGAACCAATATCATTACTAAACATATATTCCAAGTGGTATAACAAACAGTTTCTTAGAGTAGAATTTGAAGGAGTTACTGGAAGAAATAGACAGCAAATCTATGCTAGTGGTGAACCTCAACCTCCCCCTTTCTGAACTAGATAAGTCTAATCTCAAAATGAATAAGAAAGAAATTAAGAGAATGAATAGAATTCTGTATATGGTAGATATAGAGATCTCTCTGGAGAAACATGAATGGCGTTAGAAAGAATATATACCTTTCTCTCAAAATTGCATGACACATAAACAAGAATTCTCCCAATACTCAGGCATAAAAACCCCACAATCCATTGAGAGGCAGAGATATTCAATGCAACTTTTCCAGATTGTAGTGCAATAAAATTTATATGCAATGAAGTACCTTGGAATGATAGACCAAAATTTAATTGGAAAATAATTATCTATTCCTAAAGAATTGATTGGGTTAAACAACAAATCATAGAAACAATCAATAACTTTATTCAAGAAAATGACAATAACGAGTCCACCTACCAAAACCTATACGATGCTGCAATAATGGGCAATTTTTACATAATTGCATTCCTATATGAATAAAATACAGAAAGAGGAGATCAATGAATCAGGCATGAAACTGGAAAACTGGCAAAAGAACCAATTTAAAATACTCAAGTTAAGTTCCAAATTAGAAACCGTGAAAACCAATGGAGAGATGAATAAAATTAGAATTTTTAGAGACTGGTCTTTTTTTTTTTTAACAAGAGAAAATGTTCTGGTTTATTTTGCACTCCAATTCCATAGTCCATTCTCTGGATGTGTATAGAACTTTGCTTCGAGTCCTTTGAGAATGTTTTAGTACCTAGCATTGCTGTGAAGGGTTAAGTCTACAAGAAACATTATTCACACGCTGTGACTATTACTGTGTACAACATTCTCCTGGTTTGACTCATTTAATTCATTATCAGTTCATATAAGCCTTCCTGTTCATGATTTCTTATTGTACAATAATATTTCATTACATTCATTAAGCACAGCTTGTTCAGCCATTCCCCCACTGATAGGCAATCCTTCAGTTTCCAGTTCGTAGCCACCACGAAGAGAACTGCTACTAATATTTTTGTCCATGTGGGATATTTTTCAGAGAAAAAAATTAAAACTACCTATAGTCATATGAAAAAGTGTTCTAAATCACTATTGATTGAAGAAATGCAAATCAAAACAACTTTGACATACCACGTAACGCATATGAGATTGGCTAATATCACAAAACTGGAAGATGATAAATGCTGGAGAAATGTGGGAGAGTTAGAACACTAATTCATTTCTGGTGGAGTTGTGAGCTGATCCGGCCATTCTGGAGAGCAATTTGGAACTATGCAAAAGACTACGAAAGTGTGTATTCCCTTTGACTCTACCATATTGCTTCTATGACTGTGTAGCAAAGAGATCATAAAAATGGGGAAAGGTTCCACATGTGCAAAAATATTTATGGCAGCTGTCTTTGTGGTGGCCAAGAACTAGAAATTGAGAAGATGCCCATCTACTGAGGAATGACTGAGCAATTGTGGTATAATGAAGATAACAGAATAATATTGTGCTACAAGAAATGACGACCAGTTGAACTTCATAATAACCTGGAAAGACTTATATAAACTGATGCTGAATGAAATGAGTAGAACAAGCAGAACATTTTACACAGTAACAGAAACAGTGTGCAAGGACTGTTTCTGATAGACCAAGTCTTTCACAGCCTTGTAAGGACCTAAAACATTCCCAAAGGACTGGAAGCAAACTATCATACACATCCAGAGGAAGAATTATGGCACTGGATCACAGAATGAAGTCAGCTATTTTCTCTTGTGTTGCTTTAATTTGGTTTTTGTCATGGTTTTCCCATTCGTTTTAATCCATCTATGGAACATGACTAATGTGAAAATATGTTTAATAAGAATGTATGTGTAGAATCCATGTAAGATTACATGCCATCTCACAAAGAGAGGAGAGAAGGAGGGGTAGAATATTTAAAACTTATGGAATTGGTTGTTGAAAACTGAAAACAAATCAATTAACTAAATTTTTACAAAATAAAAAGTGTGTGGTTACTAAAGAAAGACAACCCCGTGTTCACATCAACAATAACAAAAATGACAAAGAACATATCATTATCTCAATAGATGCAAAAAAGCTTTTGACAGAATGCAACAGCCACTCCTATTAAAAACAATTAGATAGCATAGAAATAAATGGAACCTTCCTTATAATAATGGATAGCATCTACCAAAATCTTCAGCAAGCGTTGTATATAATGGAGATAAGCTAGATGCATTTTCAAGAAGTTTGGGCCTGAAACAAGGATGTCTTTATCGCAACTGTTACTCAGTATGGTATTAGAAACATTAGTTTTAGCAATGAGAAAAAAAAAGAAATAGAAGGAATTGGAGGAGGCAAAGAAAAAACTTAATTAGTACTTTTGCCTGATGATATGATGATATACTTAGAGAATCAAGTAAAAAATTCGTTGAAATAATGAACAATTTTAGAAAAGTTGATGGATATAAAACAAAGTCAAATCAATTATTGGCCTTTCTATATATTACTTCCAAAGTTCAACAGCAAAACACAGAAAGAGAAATTACATTTAAAGTTACTGAAGACAAAAAGTAGTTGCAAGTCTACCTGCCAAATCAAACCTAGGAAATACTTGAACACAATTACAAAACGATTCAAAGAAATTCCCATATAAATAATTGGAAAAACATCAGTTGCTCACAGATTGGCCAAGCTAACACAATAAAAATGATAATCCTCCCTAAATTAATTTACTTATTCATTGTCATACAAATCAGAATACCAAAAAGTATTTTATATAGCTAGTCAAAATAATAAAATTCATCTGAAAGAACAAAAGGTCCAGAATATCGAGGCACTTAATGGGAAAAACCTAGGAAAGATGTCCTAGAAATACCATATATTGAAATTTATTATAAAGCAGCAACCATCCAAATCACTTGGTACTGTCTAAGAAACAGAGAGGTAGATCAGTAGAATAGGTTAGCTACACAAGACACATTACTCAATGATTATAAAATTCTACTGCTTGATAAACCCAAAGACCTTGCCTTCTGGGATAAGAACTCACTATTTGACAAAAAACTACTAGGAAAAATGTGGAGTCAAGATGATATCCTTCAGATACTTCTAAAAAGAGAAGGCAAACAAATTTTGGAAGGGAAAATTCACTAAGAGACAGAGTGTAGCAGGTTTCCAGCTAAGCATAGCATGAAAAATCGATGAGAACAATCTGTTACACAGGGTTGGGGAAGTGAATAGAGCACAGTCTGCACCAGATTCTGCTACAGTGGAGCAAAAGAGGAACTGCCAGAATGGACTGAGGGAAAAGAAGTGGTGCAGATTCTCAAGCATATCTGCCCAAGACAGGAGTCCAGCAGAACTGAGTGAGAGAAAATCACAGGACTGTTGGTAATAGCAACAGGCACTCCTGATACTGTCATTCCATGGGTTAAATGTTTGAAAATCACCTACTTGAATTTCTGGGAACCAGGATGGCAAAATGAACTATAAGTGCTTCCCTTGTTTACCTTGAAAAATCCAGAGACTACTGTACCGAGAAAAATCCTAGAGTAGTGGAATCAGCCAAAGGTTTAAACAGTCTCTCAGATTCAGGGACTAGGGTGAATGTCAAGAAGATTGTCTCTTGATGTGACTGAAGGGGACCAGTGCAGGATGGGAGATGTTCCAGATAGCCTCACCTCAGTGAACCAGGAAGAGATCCTGCATCCCAGGAGGTTGGAGCCCATGAGTGCCAACATCAGGACCCCAGGCATGACTTAACACAGCCAGGGCAATTGGGCAGATTCCAGCAGAGACAGGGCTTCATCAAGCACCGAAGCTATCAGTGCTCTAGCTCAGGGGAGAAGGAGATCTCCTGCAGACAGACTGCTATTCCCCTATACCTCGCACTAGGAGCTTCAGTTTAACAAGGGTAAACTCAGAAATACTTCACCTGGTCTCTGCCTTGGCACACACCAGGTGAGCTACAGCATTCTAGCATCTAATTCAAAGTACCAGAAACAAAAATAAGAAAATTTTAGAGTTCTCAACATAAGAAACATGGGCCTGAGACCCCTTTACCACAGAAGCAAAGATCCACTTGAAAAGTCACGAAAAATGCAATCGCTTTGAGCAAGAAGCATACGAGGAAACGTAAGACCACAGAATCTTACCATAGAGACAGTGAAGACTAAAAGAGGACAGCATTCGAACAGCTCCTTAAAAGGAAAAATTTGATAAATAGAAAAGGAGGTAAAAAAAGTTAACCGAGGAAAACAATTTATTAAAAATTAGAATTGGGCAACTAGAAGATAAAGACTCTATGAGTCATCAAGAATCAGTCAAACAAAATATAAAGAATGACACAATATATTGAAATGCAAAATACATCATTGGAAACACAACTGGGCTAGAAAATAGATCGAGGAGATAAAATCTAAGAATTATTGGTCTACGGGAAAGACAAGATGAAAAAAGTGACTAGACAATATCATCCAGGAAGTTATCAAAGAAAAATTGTCATCAAAGAATTCACCGATCACCTCCTGAAAGAGATTCCAAATTGAAAATAACAAGAAATATTAATGCCAAATTGAAGAACTATCCATTTAAGGAGAAAATACTGCAAGCAGTCAGAAAGAAACAACTCAAATATCAAAGAACTACAGTTAGGATCACACAGGACTTTGCAATTTCCACATTTAAAGGTAGGAGGAATTGGAATATGTCGTTCCTTAAGGACAAGAAGCTTGGACTACAACCAAGCATCAATTACCCGGTAAAATAGAGCACAATATCTCAGTCAAGGAGATATAGACATTGAATAAAATAAAGTATTTCAAGACCATTCTGATGAAAAGGCCAGAGTTCAATGGAAAGTTTATTTCTCCAATACAAGATTCAAGAGAGGAAAAAAAAGATAAATGTGGGGAAAAATAACCTTGTTATACAATATGATCTTTTTTACAACCCTATATGGGAGGATTATACTTTTTGATCTGAATAATTATATATTTATTATGATATTTTAAAAGGATGTACATAGATAGAGGGAGTGGATATAACTTAACTGATGTGATGTTAAAAAATGATTAAATTGTATGAAGAGATTGTAATGGGGAAGACAAAAGGAGGAGGCAGAAAAAAGGTAAATTACATCACATGAAGAAGTAAAAAAACATATTTTAGTAGATGGAAACAGGGGAGAGAGATAAACATTGTTGAGGTTTACTCGCATCTGATTTGGTTGAAAGAGGAAGCAGAATACTCAGTAAAGCATAGAAATCTGACTTGCCCTATACTCAGTAGGAGGGGAAAGATGAATAAAAGGAAGTGGAGGTTCAAAGGGAGGGATGAAACAGTAAGGGAAAAGGGGAAGATAATGGAGGTGGGATGAAAAAAGGAAGAGAAGACATAGGGAGGGGATGGTCAAAAATAAAACTATTGTGGAGGAGACTGGAGAAGGAAGAAATAAAAGCATAAATGGCAGGGGTGGAGATGGAGAGAAAGGTACAGACTGTAATCTTAACTGTAAATATGAATTGGATGAACTTTCCCATTAAGGGGTGGCAGGTAGCAAAATGGATCAAAAACCATAATCCAAGAATATATTGTTTACTAGAAACACACTTGAAACAGGGAGATATACACAGAGTAAAGGTAAAAGGTTGGAACAGAGTATATTATGCTTTAGCTGATATAAAAAAAGCAGAGGTAGCATTCCTAATCTCAGACAAAGCAAAAGCAGAAACAAGTTTAATAAAAAGGAATAAAGAAGTAATTTATAATCTACTAAAAAGGCACCATAACCTATGAAATAATATAATTACTAAATATATGCGCCAAATGGAATAGAATCCAAATTCTTAGAGGAGAAGTTAATGGAGTTACAGGAAAAAATAGCAACACTGTTAGTGAAGGACCTCCAACTCTCCCTCTCTGAACTGGATAAATCCAATCAAAATAAACAAGAAAGAAGTTAAGGAGGTGCGGAGAACTCTGGATAAGGTAAATATGATAGAATTTTGGAGAAAATTCAATGTGGCTTAGAAAGCTATATGCTTTGTTTTTTTTACTTTGTAGTTTGTAATACACAAAAATTCACCACATGCTAGGGCATAAAAACCTCTAAATCCAGTTCAGAAACGCATATATATTAGATGAATACTTTTCAGATCATAATGCAATAAACATATATGTATTAACGGGCCATGGAAAGATAGACTAAACAGTAACTGGAAATGCAGCAAAAGCAGTTCATAGGGAAAGTTTTACACCCTTGAATGTCTACATGAGTAAAATAGTGAGAGAAGATCAATGAATTGTGTGTGCAACTGGAAAAGCTAGGAAAAGAACAAATTGAAAGTCTCCAAGAAAATACCAAATTAGAAATACTAACAACCAAAGAAGAAATTAATCAAATTGAAATTAAGAAGATTATTGCATAAATAAACAAACCAATAGTTGGTTTTAAGAAAAATACAATAAAGATGATAAACCTTTGTCGAATTTGATTAAAAAAAGAAAACCAAATTACCAATGTCAACAATGGAAAGATAAACTCTCCTCCAACAAGGAGACCAATTTCCCAAATGAATACAGATGCTAAATTCTTTAAAAAACCATTTGCAAAAAGATTACAGCAACTTATTATGAGTATAATACATTAAGATCAGGTAGGATTAATATCAGGAATGCAGGGCTACTTCAATATTAGGAAAACTGGCAGTATTATTAATTACATCAACAACAAAACTAACAGAAACCACATAATTATCTCAATAGATGAAGAAATAGTTTTTGAGAAAATTAAACACCCATTCCTCTTGAAAATACTGGAGAGCATAGAAACAAATTGAGTCTTCTTTAAAATAATAGCTAATATCTACCTAAAACCATCAGCAAACATTATGTAATGGGGACAAGCTAGATGCATTTACAATAAGATCCAGGGTGAAACAAGGATAGACATTATCACCATTGTTATTCAATATGGTACTAGTAATGTTAGTTTTAGCAATAAGAGAAGAAAAAGAAATTGAAGCAATTAGAATAGGTAAAGAAGAAAGTAAGTTATCACTCTTTACAGATGATATGGTGATATACTTAGAGAATTCTAGAAAATCAAGTAAAAAACTAACTGAAATAATAAACAACTTTGCAAGTCACAAAATAAACCAACGTATAGCATCTGCATTTCTATAAATTATTGACGAAGCCAAACAGTAAGAGATAGAAAGAGAAATCCCATTTAAACCAATGGTAGGTATATAAAATTGCATGCTGTCTTGGAGAGGAAGGAGAGATGGAGAGGGGGAGAGGGAGGGAGAGAAAATTTAAGAATTATTGTTGAAAACTCAAAACAAATTAAATTTTAAAAAATTTTTATTTAAAAATATTTTATTTAATTTAGTATTTTATTTTATTTAAAAATAAAGTTATGGTAGACAAAGAACTCAAAAGTCAAGTAACTGGCTGGAAAAATGCCCCAAAATGGGAAAAAATAAGACTACAGAGGGTTACTTTCTTGGTGAACAGGTACTGTCTTCAAGCCTTCCACATGAGGAAGAACAAAGCATACCAATAGAGGAATACAAAAAAGTCTAGGCTTCTGCATTCAAAATCACCAAAAACTTTATCCAATAATCTCAGCCCTTAGAACAGCTCAAAAAAGATGTTGAAAATTAAGTAAGAGAGGTGGCAGAAAAAATCGGAAGACAAATGAGAGTGAAACAAATAAATCAGGAAAAGTGAGTCAACAACTTGCTAAAGAAGATGCCAAAAATGCTGAAGAAAATAACACCTTTAAAAATGAACTAACCAAAATGGCAAAAGAGGTCCAAAGAGTCAATGAAAAGAAGAATGCTTTGAAAAGCAACCAAGGTTAGGAGGGAAGTTGAAAACTGGGAAAGAATTTTTGCAATTAGTGTCTGTGATAAAGGTCTCCTTTCTAAAATATATAGAGAACTGAGTCAAATGTACAAGAATACAAATCATTCCTCAATTGATAAATGGACAAAGGATAAGAACTACGGTCATATGAAAAAATGCTCTAAATCACTATTGATTAGAGAGATGCAAATCAAAACAACGCTCAGGTACCACATCATAACTATCAATTTGGCCCTAATGACAAAACAGCAAAATGATATATGTTGGAGAAGATGCGGGAGAGTTGGAAGACTAATTCATTGTTGGTGGAGTTGTGTGATGATCCAACTATTCTTCAGAGTAATTTGGAAATATGCCCCAAGAGCTACAAAAATATGTATACCTTTTGACCCAGCAGTATTGCTTATATTAAACTTATATGAACTGATTGTTAGTGAATTGAATAGAACCAGAACGTCTTACATAGTAACAGGCACAGTATGTGATGACTGACATCGATAGATTGACCCTTCTCAGTCATGTAAAGACCTAAAACAATTCCAAAGGACCCTTGATGGAAAATGCATCCACATACAGAGAAAGAACTATGGAGTCTGAATGAAGATCCAAGCAGACTATGTTTCCTCTTTTTGTCATCGTTATATTTCCTCCCATTTGTCCTAGTTTTTCTATACAACTTGACTAATGTGAAGATATGTTTAGTAGAAATGTAAATGTAGAGCCTATATCAGATTGCCACCTATCTTCGGGAGGGGGAAAGGCATGTATGAGGAGAAAATTTAAAACTTACAGAAACGAATTTTGAAAAGCAAAAATAAGTAATCTTACAATTAAAACAAAGACAACCCTGACCAGAATTAAAACTAATGGAACTGTTCATTGGGATAATTCAGTTGAACGGATTGTGGAAAAGGTATCCTAGCAAAATGAAATCGTTCCTGAAAGGAATTATGTTACTTCTCATGGGATGTGAGAATCCTGAAGACAAAACCTGCTTGCCTTTGCCTCATTTTGTTATTTTGATTATGACTCTGGTCCTATCCCTCCTGAAAAGAATTGATACCTCTTCTCAAGCTGAGGTCTATTTGGCTCATAGATTTCACTTTGAATAGAGTGAAGGTCTTGAAGGATAAGTCCTACAGATTAGTTATGGAAAGATTGCAACACACCACAGAATACTGAACATTATACGAGGAGGTCAGCAATATGGTGCTTTTATTTCAGTGGTTTATAAAAAGGCAGAAAACAGGATTCCAAATACTGGGACATAAAACCTGCAGTTTGTTTACCTGAAGTAACCTAGAGCTATTTTTCATCTCAGTTCTGTTTCCAGCTTGCATTTATATACTCCAACAGATGGAAAGTTCGGATTACGCTTTCCAATAACCTATATTTAGCTCAAACGCATAAGTTTAAGATCCTTTAATCATGTGTAGGGAGCAAGGAATAGTGTCAAATGTTAAGAGGAAAACCAAAAGAAAACAAAAAATACTCTACGAAGTTTTGTCTTTTTATTTTCCCAGACATAATCCCACAAAAACTAAATAGATTTAATGCCTGTGAAAGACTACTAGTCTCTCCCAAAATGAGCATGTTCAAGTCTAGAGAAACTGAGGATTGAAAGACACTTTCAAGTGCTGAGGAATTAGATATCACAGGTTGTTTTCTGAGGGGGCTAGCATTTATGAACCACATTTTACATATGATGGGAGTAATGAAGGTCCAGAGGCACCAAATATTTTGTAATTCAAGGCACAAAAAAAACAGTCCATAATTGCAAGGGTCAAATGTACTCAAAAGAAAATGAGGGTGTTCTGAATATATACATATATATATATATATATATATGTCTCTGTGTGTGTACATGTATACATGCACATATATATAAACATATATGTGTGTATGAGTTCTTTCACACAGCTCTCACTTCATCTAAGGCATTTTCAGTTTAAAATTTCTGCAAAGAAACATTGCTACCTCCAAAAAACTCACTTCTGTATATATTAAAGGTCATTTTCTCCTGATTATTTAACCATTCACATTAAAATCATGGTTAGAGTGACAGAAATTTCCCCAGAGAAGATCTTGTCTTTAATAACATGAGTTTTTCTGTTTTCTCATTCTAATTACGTATGCTTATGTACACATAGAGACAGTTAAATAATTTTATATAATTCAGTCCTTGAATTCAATAACTCAAAAATCTACACTTTCGGGGGAGGAGCCAGGGTGGTGGGGTAGAAAGACATACATATGCTAGCTCCAAAACCACAGCCTATAAAATAGGCTGTGTAAAGAAGAAATCCTAACAAATTCTGGAGCAGTAGAAGACAGAGAACAATGGAGTGGAGGAGATTTCTGTTCCAGAAATATCTGAAAAACCATCCACAAAGGTATGTTACACATGGGACCAGAGCAGAACCCAGCCCTAACTTGGCCGCGTGGCCCCGAGAGGAGCAGATTGGAGCAGGCTTCAGGGACGGAATCTCCGGCAGCCGGTAAATGTCCCTCCACACACAGGTGCACAGGTCAGTGAGAGAGACTTCTGGGCTGCCGGAAAGGGGAGCGAGGAGTCTCCATAACTCAGGGCCCCTTGGGAGGCAGTGGCAGAGGAAGCAGGGGGCCAAGAACTCCTGAAGCAGGCAGGACTTCATATCCATTACTGAAGGTCTCTGCATAAACCCCTGAGGGAAATGAGCCTGGGAGGTGGCCCTGTCCCCACCTGAGAACCTGATTTAATCTTACCCTGAATAGCAGCCAGGCCTGCAGCTGAAAGCCCTGAGGCTGGGGAGCAGCATTTGGATCTCTGACTCCAAGCACTAGCTGGGCAGATATTGGTGGGGAATCTCGGAAGTCAAGTAACTGGCTGGGAAAATGCCCAGAAAAGAGGAAAAAAATGAGACCACAGAAGGTTACTTTCTTGAGGGCCAGATGTTTCCTCCTTTCCTTTCTAATGAGGAAGAACAATGCTTACCATCAGGTAAAGATATAGAAGTCAAGGCCTCTGTGTCTCAAACATCTGAAATAGATATCCATTGCGCTCAAGCCATGGAAGAGCTCAAAAAGGACTTTGAAAATCAAGTTAGACAGGTAGAGGAAAACTGGGAAAAGAAATGAGAGAGATGTAAGAAAAGAATGAAAAATGGATCAATACCTTAATAAAGGAGACCCACAAAAATGCTGAAGAAAATAACACCTTGAAAAACAGGCTAACTCAATTGGCAACAGAGGTTCAAAAAGCCAATGAGGAGAAGAGTGCT
>JAQQSK010013024.1:0-11640 GCA_028658325.1 Potorous gilbertii | reverse complement strand
TGGAAGTCATTTGCAAAACTACACAGATATGGCCTATATTGAATTTCCTGCCTTCCCAAAGGGAATGGGTGGGGAGGGAGGGATGGGGAGAAGCTGGAACTTAAAGTTTTAGGACCAACTGTTGAGTATTGTTCTTGCTACTAGGAAATAAGAAATACAGGTAATGGGGAATAGAAAGTTATCTGGCCCTACAGGACAATAGAGAAGATGGGGTAAGGGAAGGGAGGGATGATGGAAGAGAGGGCAGATTGGTGATATGGGTAATTAAAATGTCCAGTGTATTGAGGAGGGGGGAGGGGACAAATGGGGAGAAAATTTTGGAACCCAAAATCTTGTGAAAATGAATGTAAAAAGTTGAATAAATTTATTAAAAAAAAAAAGGGCATTAATGTGACTTTGAATGGATGCTGACCCAAGCCCACATTTGATGTCAGTCCTAGGTTCAGCTCATCTTGATTTTTTAAAACATGCTCTAATATTACAAGGATGCATTGAAGTCCTCAATGCTTTTAAACTGTTTTTTTTTTCTCAAGGCTATGATTGAACAGCAAAATTTTCCAATATGATTTATAAGCCAGATAAAATGATTTAAAATCAACTATTATACTTTTGTGTACCAAAGTGTCATGCTAGTTTTATTTTTTATTGAAATGACATTGTGAAATGCTCCTTAACACTACATCTTTTTCATTTATTTATGGCAAAGGCATTAATGAAATAGCACAATAAGAAAGGAAGCAATAAAATATTTTCACTGTAAATCTGGGGCACATGCTTTCTTAAATGCATACCATCATTGGAAAGTATGGATACATATAGGCAACATGCACATTTGGAGAGGCACTCAAAGGGAGCTAAACCAGTCTGTGGGGAATGCACATATAGGTAATTGTTGTTCTGGAGAACAAACCCCAAAACCTGAAATAGTTTTAGAAAGTTTATTAGGTGATTTGGTAGAGGAGAGAGTCAGAAAGAAGGGGTAACTCCCCTCCTCAGGCTCTCAGAAGTTTACATTATGTAGGATTTTGACAAAGGTTTTTGCATACGAGTCACACATGAGTCACATTCAAAACACAAGTCTGAGTGAACCCCAACCAAGAATACTTTGCGTGGATCCAGGACCTGGAGGAACCTCGAATTCTTTCTAGCCATCTCCGGTATTCCTTAAGAGTTTCTGGGGTCAGGATGACATTTCGGGTGCTAACAGTCTCCAAGCACATAAAGTTAGGTCCAAAAATATGAGTAAAAGATGAATAATAATCCCTGGCAGTACCTGTGTCCAGGAGTCTTATAATAGAGTGGCAACTTCAGGGATAATGATACTTTCAGGTGATGTCATTATGCTGTTCTGCATCCCATTTCCCAGCCAAAAACCCAATTACAACCCAATGTATTTCTATAACAAAAGGACCTGGGCATCCACACTGACAACTTTATACAATTAGACAAGATACTACTCCAGAAGTACTCAAAGTAAGCTAGAATTGCAAGAATCAACTATTATTTTTTAAAAAAGGTCTCTGCCAGACCTATCTTATGTGATCTTGCTTCATTGGACCAGATGACTTAATGTGCTTGCTGCACTTGCTGGACGAGCGGCCGCTATCACACACAGCTTGCCTGTGGGGCCGTGACTGAGCTCTCTCCTTTCAGCTCCAGCTTCAGCTGGAATCCTTGGCGGGAGCATTGTCTTCCTTATGAAAATAAAAAATCAAATAAAAAAGGCTTCTGTCTTGAATTTTTGTTGTGGTCGTTGTTCAAAGGTCTAAGACTTTCTATAACTCCTTGAGAATAGCAGTGCATGTTTAGGGAAAAACTTCCTGGGTTTTTTGTTTTGGTTTGTTTCGATTTTCATTCCTCAAGCGGTCATGATTCTTGTTTCTTTCAATCTTGGGTAGAAATTTTTCTCATCTCTAGCTTAAGATGCTTTGCCTACAACTCAAAGTGCTTTCAAACACAGGGCAGAGACATTCCTCGTTGTCACACTCATGCCCTCATCAGTCTTTCCCGTTCTTATTTCTTTGTCACCAGACCATTAGTCTCTCTGCTAGATTCCAGTAGGTTTACCCTCTGCTTCCCTATTTGTCTGTGACAGCTAGACCATATCTAATTGTTTTCAAGCTTTCTCTCTGAAAATATTGTGAATAAGTTCACTTACCTTGGTAGTATACTTTCCAGGGATGTACACATTGACAATTAGGTTGTTGCACGCATTGCCAGAGCTAGCTCAGCATTTGGGAGGCTCTGAAGAAAGGTTTGGGAGAGAAAAGGTATTAGATTGACTATGAAACTGAAGGTCTACAGAGCCATTGTGCTGACCTCATTGTTGTATGCCTGTGAAACATGGACAGTCTACCAGCGCTATGCCAGGAAACTGAATCACTGTCATTTGAGCTGTCTTAGGGAGATTCTGAAGTTCATCTGCTAGGATAAGGTACCAGACACTGAAGTACTTGCTTGAGCTGAACTGTCAAGCTGTTCAAATTATGCTTCAGAGACTTCAACTCTGATAGGCTGGTTACATTGTTTGAATGCAGAATGTAGGCTTGCCAAAAAGACTATTTTATGGAGAACTCACTTGGGGTAGGCGATCACATGGTAGTCAGAAGAAGCAATACAAGGACACTCTCAAGGTCTCTCTCAAGACCTTTGGATTTGACTATGCAATATGAGAGACACTGCCACAGGACCACTCAGCATGGCATGCCCACATAACAATAGGCGTTGTGGTCTTTGAGCAAAGCAGAATGAAGACAGTACAAAGTAAACATAGGATGTGCAGATTTGAGGTATCCATTCCAGATACTCAGCTGGACTATCTGTGCCCAACCTGTGGTAGAGCATTCCAAGCTCATATTGGTCTAATCAGCCACAGTTGGACTCACTGATATTTCAGTTTTATCATGGTGATGTCATTTTGGTCCTCTTCAAGAATGAAGGACAACAACCAACCTTCTATAGTCTTATTTTTTTTCCCCTTTTTTGGGCATTTTTCCCAGCCAGTTACTTGACTTTTGAGTCCTTTGTCAAGTGGAGTTATACTCTAGGGCCCTGTAAGTTCTCAGTTCTTCCAAGGTGGCACAATCAAGGGAGAGGAGTTTACTCCTCTCTGGGCCTACACTCTGGTCTGGTCTTTTCTGCCCAGGATCTGCCAGTAGAATTCCCTTTCCAGAGCCTCCACCAGTTCCACCACACCAGTGCCCCTCCTCCCCCTAGGACCACCACTCAGAACTGAGACCCAGATTGGCCACTCAATTTCCCTAGGGTCTTTAGCCCAGGGCTCCACAAGTGGACGCTGCTGCTGCAGTGGTTGCTGCTGCAGCCCTAGAGCTTCTCACCCAGATGAAAGAGTTTTCTTACCAACCTTTGAAGCTGTCTTTGGCATTTGTGGGTTGAGAAATCTGGGAACTGCAGCTGCTACCCAGGATTCCGTGCCCTGGAGCCTGCTCCAGTCCTGTCCATGAAGTGCCCAGTGGCCAAGGCTGGGCTGTACTCGGTGGGCTGTGCTTCATTCTGAGCCCCGTGTGATAGACCTTTCCTGTAGGCCTTCCAGGCTGCCTTGGGCCGGAAATCTCTTTCACTCTGTTGTTTTGTGGCTTCTACTGCTCTAGAATTTGTATAGAGACATTTTTTACAGATATTTTATCATCTGTGTAGATAGAGCTAGAGCAGGTCCATCCTTCTACTCTGCCATCTTGGCTCTGCCCCCTGATTTGAGCAAATCAGATCAGAAAAGGATCAGATCCTTTTTTCAGAGAAGATTGAGTTAGGGTTTGGGACACCAAAGGCAAATTTACCCTATTAAGAATGTAGCCAGGGTTGGACCTGGCGATAGGTGCTGATACCACTGAATGAGGAGAGGTAGGATGTCACACATTTCCCTAAATGTCCCATTTAGAGATTTCTCCGACAGTGGCTAAAACATATAATCACTTCTTATTAATCTTCTAGGCTTTCTAGATGTCTAATTTGTCTTTTTTTGACAGTTTTCTCCTCTGTGGTCACAGACAGGCAGAAATTTAAGGAGCACCTGATATAGTGTCAATTTTGAAGTGAGGAACCTATTTACAACTGAACTCCATTGACAAAAGTCTAGCAGGTTTTTTTAAAATTGTCTATTTCTTTTAGAGGGAGTGATCAGAGAAGAAATTGAATAATTCTACCTTAAATATTAAGTGAATATTGTACTGAAATGTTAACAAAAACTCTATTTCAATAAATTGTGACATTTTCCTTGTTCAGAATTCCTATAAATATTATTTCAAATTGTCTTGGGACAGAGACATGTCCAAGGTTAAGAAGTAAGTGTTTGAGAACAGGATTTGGATTTTCTGAACCAAGGAGTAAAATACAGAAATGGCTCTTGTCCAGAATGCATCTAATATGGTTTAAGAAGAGCATTATATATTCATTTTTTCCTAGAGTTTTGCAAATCTCATCAAAAGGACTCTAAGCTGAAAAGGAAAAGAAAGAGAGAAAACTTCATAGATATATCTACCAAGCTAGATACCGTAGAGTAGCTATAAGGTAGGAAGGATAGGTAGGTGGTACAGAGATAGAGTGCCAGGAGTCAGGAAGACCTGAGTTAATCTGGCTTCAGATACTTATTGGCTGTGTTACCCTGGGCAAGTCACTTAACTTTGTTTGCCTCAGTTTCCCCATCTGTAAAATTATCTGGAGAAGGAAATGGCAAACTATTCCAGTATCTTTGCCAAGAAAACCCCAGATGGGGTCATGAAGAGTCAGACATGACTGCAAATGACTGAACAAAACAAAATAATATAAGAAGAGAAACACCCAGAAATAGGAGACAAAACCTAAGAGAGGAACTAGCACTCTAGGCCGTGGCTTTAGGCATTTATAAACAAATGCCCAAAGCAAGGATAGCAAGAAATAGAAACCGCTCAGGCGATTGACCCCATGACCATAGCAGAGACTTAGTGGGATAGAAACGCTTCCAATTTTTGTTAATTTAGGAACATTCAGAAGGCATAGCCAGAAAAGGGCCAAAAGCAACTAGTATGATGTAGTGGAAAGAGAAGACCAGGGTAGAAATAGTGGCCCTGCCACTTACTATCTTTGTGATCTGGATCTTTGGTTTCCTTCCACAACAGATGTCACCGTGAAGGGCACACCTTGGGAGAAGGTGGAGTTAGTTATCTATGACCACACTTGTCTCTACCCACTGACACTAGTTCAAAGTTTGACCTTCCCATGGAAGCTCCTCCCCAGTCTCTCTTACCTTGGAGGGCTGAAGAAAGTCTAAAGTGACCTGTCCACTTAGAAGTAATGAAGCTTTTTCATAAGGGCTTTAATCTAGAGCAAGGGTCTTGCTTCTACAAAGCTTCTTTTCTATGGAAAGTTAGCATAAAATGTCAATTATAAACAAAGTTTATAAAGTTCTAATCCTCCAGGGAATTTTTTTTATCCCAATTTCCCAAACAGTTGTTTATGGTTATCCACAGGTGCCCCAACCCCACCCCTTTCTTAAGCACACCCTATAGCAAAACAATTTGCCTAATCTTGATTTTATCTAGATTTTAAAACACAAATAACCAACCCGTAAGCAAATATTAAATAGCACTTAGTAAAGCACCATGCTTACATGTTGTATGTGACAGTAAAACAAAAGAGGGAAATACAGTGGAGTAAATTCTCCAGTGTTCCAGTGGGCTCTTTGAATTGACAGAGTTCACTCACTCTGACAAATTCTCTTAGTAAGTCAAGCAGAAAGCCAGGAAAAAGAAGTCTTAGAGGCAGTACCCTAGAAAATGTTTTCCATCCCCTGCTGTTCCTGCCTCTACTACTGCTCACTCTTTCTTTTTCTAGAGAAATTTTTTTAAAAGGCCACTGCAGATGGAAAATCAGCCTCCAATTCTGATCCCTTGATAGATAGCTTCATCTTTTCCCATTTCTTTCTGGGAAGAAATACAATTCCAAGGGTCATTAGTCCCATAGGCTTTCTCACAAGGCAGCCAAGTCTTGCCAGAGTGACTGTTATATTAAAAAAAAAATGAGGGAATTGTATTAGGTGATCTTGAAGATCTCTTCTATCTCCAAATCTATGATTCTAGGAAATATTCATGAGAGAAAAATCTAGGTTCTAAAGGGGGTGGGGCATGGTAAAGAGTGTTTGAGTAAAGGTCAGCAGGGAAAAAAAAGGCAATATTGTCCATGGAGTAATATAGACTTCTTGGACAGGAAGAAACAAGATGAAGGTGTTGAGAGGCAGATCATAACCCTGACAAAGGATAATGGAAATGGGAGATTTCAAATTCTGTGGGCACCAGTTAGAGTGAGCTCTCTCTCTCCCCCTCTCCCCCTCTCCCTCCCTCCCTGTCCCTTTCTCCCTCTCCCCCTCTCCCTCTCCCTCTCTCACCCTCTCCTTCTTTCCCCTCTCTCCCTCTCTCTCTTCCTCTTTCCCTCTCTGTCTCTCTTGTCTCTGTCTCACTCCCCCCCTTCCTCACTTAAAGCAGAGCAGCTAATAATTCCTTGATTTGTCTTAATGATAATTTCATACTTTTCAGAGAGGTGGAGGAGAAGCCAACAAAAGGAAATTCTATTCTAGATCTGATTCTTCCTACCTGGGGAGGATTGGTTGCTGGGGTAGTAATTATGAGTACCCTGGAGGTGACTTTCATCTTAGAATTTGAGGTGAAAATGAGGGAAGCTTATATATACTGTCATACACCTACGTCTTAGGGGCACAGATTTAAGAAGTATCAGGGTAAAAAATAAGTAGGAATTCATTGCCTGAAATTCTATAGAGTGAGCCAGCCCAAGAATTATGGAATTAATTCTGAAAAAAAAAGAAATTGGCTTAGGAGGAAAAACAGGAGGTATTGAAAGAGAAAGTGGGGGCTGTCCAGGGCATGAAACAACCAACTAATATTTTTCTTTCTTTTTTTTAAATTTATATATTTTTTGCTCAATTACATGTAAACAAAAAATTTTAGCATTTGTTTTAAAAATTTTTTGAATTCCAAATCCTCTCCTTCCCTCCCTTCTCTTTTCTCCCCTCTCCTTGAGAAAGCAATTTGATATCAATTATATATGAGCAGTCATGCAAAACATTTCCACATTGGCCATGCAACTCAAATTTTTTGAAAGACGTGAACAGAAAAAGAAAGTGAGGGCAGGTAGCCACAGGTGAATACCGTCCTGTAAGAGCAGTGGCAGGGAATTCTTGAGTCAAGAAGGAGCCGAAACTGGCAGGACAAACAAAAAGGTTTCATTTGGTTTGGTTTTGTAGCTATTTGAGGAAAATAGTGTCACAAGGAGGGGTAGGACCACTTGTGACTGTGGGTGGAATGGTGATAATGGATAATGGAAAGAAAGCAGAACTGTTTAACATATTTTTTTTCCTATTGCTCTGCCAAGGAGAATGATATTTAAATCAATGAATAAAGCACTTATTAAACAACCTTGGGCAGCTAGGTGGTAGTGTGGATATAGTGTTGGACCTGGTGTCAGGATGACCTCAGTTCAAATCTAGCTTCAGGTATGTATCAGTAAGGACCCCAACATACACAGGGGGTATCACTGCTATCACAGATTCTTAGATCTACATCAATAAAAGGAAAGGCAACTTTTAAAGGGTTAACAATCCCTTTAATCAAGCACGTGTATCATTCCTTTAACCAAGAGCATTTATCATTTACCTAGTTCAGGGGAGTCAGCACCCTCAACTTCAAAGAAAATACAGAGAAATAAAAAACAACAGACATGGCTTCCTCTGCCTGACCATAACCAATACATACATTACAATTCAACGGCTGTCTGACCATAATTACCAGACAGGGAAGCACCAACGTCTGAGTTTTCCAAGTAGTGGGACTCCTTAGCAGCTTTCCAGAGTCCTTGTCTGGCTAAAAAAAAAAAACCACTTCCAATCTGTAAGCTCCAAAATAAAACTTCTCCTCAGAGTCTTTCTTAGAGTGAGAGGGCATCACATCCCTTGAGAATCTGCACCTCATTAACAAAAGATGGGGACCTTCCCACAAATCTTCCCAGACATGACAGTGGGTGGCAAAGATCTTCCTTAATCACATTATTCAGAGGCACTTCTAGTAAAACAAAAACAGCAAAATATTCTACTTTGTTTGGCCAAGATACTTACTAACTGTGTGACCCTGGGCAAGTCACTTAACTTGTTTATCTTTGTTTTCTCATCTATAAAATGGGAATACTAAAAGAAACCATCTCTAGCATGAGGATCAAATTAGGTAATAATTATAGAATGCTTTGCATGGTGTCTGATATTTAGTATGCACTACATAAATGTTAGCTATTATTCTTACTATGAAACACTTACTGCATGCAAAGCACTGGAGATACAAATAGAAAAGCAAGACAGTTCCTGCTCTCATGGAGAATTCTAACAGGGGAGGCAGCACATAGGAAAGGTTTCACTTGTAAGTCAAATGGAAAAATCCCAAAGCAAAAATAGGTGTTAATGCTTTAAAAAAATGTTGCATTGTATTCTTATTTATTTCATTAAATATTTTTCAATTGCACTTTAAAGCTATAAATATTTGTTTTAAATTTTTATCATAGATATTTTCTATTTTTTACATCACCATAGCGTTCCATTATCCTTTCCCCTCCTCGCCCCCCCCCCCCCAGCCCCCAAGAGCCATCCCATATAGTGGGTTTTTAAGAGAGAAAAAAGTCAGCATAACTGATTGATACATGGGCAATATATAGCGCTTGTGTGTAGCACTTCAAGTGGTAGGTTGGGGGTATCCTCTCATATCCCTTTGAGTCTCACCTGATCTTTATAATTTTGTTACATTAAAGACAATTTTTATGGTGTGTTGTTGCTCTCTCCATTTACGTTACAGTAGTTACTGTGTATATTATTTTCTTAGCTTAGCTTTCTTCACTCTGATTCAGTTCATATAGATCTTTCCATGCTTCTCTGTATTCATTACACACATTATTTCTTACAGCACAGTAGTATTCCATCACATTCATGTACTAGAGTTTGTTTAGTCATTCCCTAATTGATGGACACATATTTTGTTTCTAATTTTTGGCTATTGCAAAAAATGCTGCTACAATATTTTAGAGTATATAGGGACATTTTTCTTATAGATGCTTTCCTTGGGATATAAACACAGTAATGAGATCTTTGCTTCAAAAGTATGAACCTTTCTGGCAGAGCCAAGATGGTGGAGTAGAAAAAGAGACCTGCTGTAGCTCTCCTCCCATAGCCCATAAAATACCTGTAAAAATGACTCTAAATAAATTCTAGAGCAGCAGAAATCACAAAGTGACAGAGTGAAAGAGATTTCCACCCCAAGGCATCCTGAAAGGCCAACAGGAAAGTTCTGTTGCACCAGTCTCAGAGCTGAGCACAGCCCATGGAGCACAACCCAGCCTTGGTCATGCAGTATGGCAGGAATAGCAGCAGAGCAGGCTTCAGGGCACTGAATCATAGGCAGCAGCTGCAGTTCTCAGATTTCTCAACCCACAAATGGCAAAGACAGTTTCAAAGATCAGTAAGAAAACTCTTTCACCTGGGTGAGAAGGGAGCAGGGTCCTACCCCAGCCCTGACCTCAGGTAGCTGCAGTTTCCATTTTTGGAGCCCTCTGCCTAAAGACCCTGGGGGAATTGAGCTGCTGATCTGAATCTCAGCCCTGACTGGCAGTCCTGAGTGGGATGAAGAGGAGCACTGGCTGGTGGAGTTGGTGGAAACTCTGGAGAGGGAATTCTACTGGCAGATCCTGGGCAGGGAAGCGTTGGTAGCTCCCAGACTAGAGCTCAGGTCAGGAGAGGAGTAAACTCCTCTTCCTTGATTGTGCCACCTTGGAGGAACTGAGAACTTACAGGTGCCCAGAGTATACTCTCCTCCTGACAAAGGACTCAAAAGTCAAGTAACTGGCTGGGAAAAGGCCCAAAAAAGGAGAAAAAAAAAAATAAGACTATAGAAGGTTACTTTCTTGGTTAACAAGAATTTTCTTCCATCCTTTTAGATGAGAAGGAACAATGCATGCCCTCAGAGGAAGACCTAAAAGGCAAGACTTCTGCATCCAAGACCTCCAAAATAAATATGCAATGGTCTCAGGACATGGAAGAGCTCAAAAAGGATTTTGACAATCAAGGAAGAGAGGTGGAGGAAAAACTGGGAAGAAAAATAAGAGAGATGCAAGAAAAGCAGGAAAAGCAGTTCAACATCTTGCTAAAGGAGACCCAAAAAAATGCTGAAGAAAATAACACCTTTAAAAATAGACTAAGCCAAATGTCAAAAGAGGCCCAAAAACCAATGAGGAGAAGAATGCTTTAAAAGGCAGAATTAGCCAAAGGGAAATGGAGGTTCAAAAGTTCACTGAAGAAAATAGTTCTTTCAAAATTAGAATGGAACAGATGAAAGCTAATGACTTTCTGAGAAACCAAGAAATTACAAAACAAAATCAAAAGAATGAAAAAATAGAAGACAATGTAAAATATCTAATTGGAAAAACAACTGACCTGGAAAACAGATCCAGTAGAAACCATTTAAAAATTATGAAACTACCTGAGAGCCATGATCCAAAAAAAAAAGAGCCTAGATAACATTTTTCATGAAATTATCAAGGAAAACTACCCTGATATTCTAGAACTAGAGAGTAAAATAACTAGATCTTAAACTATATTATACAATAGTAATTATCAAAACTATCGAAATAGAAAGATAAATCAGTCAAACACAGTAGACATACAATTTGCAGCAGCAAATAAATATAGTAACCTTATAATTGACAAGTATAAAGACAAATTTTAGGGATAAGAATTCATTCTTTGGTTAAAAATTGTTAGGAAAACTGGAAAGCAGTATAGCAGAAATTGGGCATAGACTAAATCTTATACCATTTACTAAGATAAGGTCAAAATGGATACATGGGGGAGGAGTCAAGATGGCAGAGTAGAAAGATTCACATATGCTAGCTCCTAACCCACAGCCCATAAAATACCTGTAAAGAAGAATTCTCAACAAATTCTGGAGCAGTGGAAACCACACAGCAATGGAGTAGAGGAGATTTCTGTTCCAGAGAGACCTGAAAAACCAACACCAAAGCTCCATCACGCACCGGATCCAGAGCAGAGCCCAGCCATGCCTTGGCCACGTGGCACTGAGAGGAGCAGATCCGAGCAGGCTTCAGGGACAGAATCTCTAGTGGCCACAAAGGTCCCTCCACCCACAGGCACCAAAGGTCAGCAAGAGAGCCTTTTTGGCTGACCAAGAGGGGAGAGGGGTGTCTCCATAACTCAGGCACCCTCAGGAGGCAGCAGTACACAGGGGCTCCCAAAGCAGACAGGAGCTCAGATCCATTGTTGAAGGTCTCCACATAAAACTCCTGAGGGAACTGAGCCCCTGGTGGCCACCCTGCCCCCACCCAAGCAGCTGAACTTAATCTCACACTGAATAGCATCCCTGCCACGACCTGAGCACCTGAATTTAATCTCACACTGAATAGCAGCCCCACCCCCACTGAAAGCCCTGAGGCTGGGAAGCTGCATTTGAATCTCAGACCCCAAGAACTAGCTGAGTGGATCTGGAGGCAAGGCGGGAGTGGAGAGGAAACTCAGAACTCAAGTAACTGGCTGGGAAAATGCCCAGAAAAGGGAAAAAAACTAAGACCATAGAAGGTTACTTT